>JBAIZZ010000226.1:23056-160357 GCA_037355905.1 Heliconius aoede
TGTTATTAATTTACTCGGGCCGAGTCACTTTTATTCATATAAATAAGATATTTAGTGGAAGTTTATTACATTATTTCAATCGTTATTAGTCCGAGCTGCGTATGTTAATTAAAAACAATTACTTGTGATTAATAATTATTTATTTGTCATAATATAAAACTCCAAATGCTACGATCTAATATCTATATTTCTTTGGGCTTGTCATCATTCTCTTCATGCATGACTTTCATAAGGTCCTGCGTTTTACGTGGCCTTCCCCCAGTATCATCGATACTCAAAGGTTAACTGAGGGCTCCACTACCTCTGTCCTATAAACTCTTGCCTATAAACCAACAATATTGAACTCTCTTATACTTACATAATAAACACCCTTTATAGAATTAAATACCTAACCCGTAAATTATTTAGTTACGTCACACGTCACTCTGATGATGGATCGACGTAATTGCCTTCCTTGCAACCACGTTATTGATGAAGAGCGAACTGTGGATATTGTTCTTGTGATGCTGGGATTAATATGTGGTTATTTGGGTTAAAAGCTTTAAAGAGGTTTTTGATACTAATTTATGTATAGATCATTAGATAGGTGAGGTACAAAATTAATAATGTATTTATTTTTCTGTATATGTAATTTTTACAATATTAATTTAAATGTTGTTTATAATATAAATAATGAATGATGATAGTATTTTCTTTGGTGTCAAGGCCTAAGCAACGAAAATACAACATAAAATGCTTCGGTCACTCGAAAGTTACAATTGTAGGCACCTAACATCTTCAGACCATAAGACCTCAAGTTTGTCGCATTTCAATAACTTATGTGCTGTTGCCAGTTATTGTGCAGCGTCTTTCATCTTGGACTGTCGGACTGTGCCATACTAGTCGAAATATATATTTTTTATATTGTTCAGTTTCAGATTGTATCCCCCATATAGCTGGATTGGCAGAGATCATCTAATATCAAGACAGTTCGTTCGTTCATTGAAAAACGGAATTCAACGTTGCGCTTTTTGCTTTAATATCAAAGCGAAGAAATGAAAATATTAATTCATATCCCCGAATGGGATCGTACCCACAACCCTACAGTCACACCCTCGCGTCCCTGCGCCACGGTGACCTCAAAATAAATTAAACTACCAAAATCCAAAACCCAAAATCCAAACAAATTATATTTTCCACGACCACAATACACTTTTTTTTAATAACTCTCTCTAACAAAACACCCCTAGCTGTTACATTCGTAATCGCTATTGAACTTGTCGGCAATCCGTCAAGAGGTGGCACAATGGGGGATTAGTGTTATTACACCACCTTTGTGAGCCCCGAATATTGAGGCTTATGACAGCTCCCCCTTTCTTTGCGTTTGGGGGAAATGTCAATATTTGTTATGGATGGCGAGTATTTTTAGTGGTGTTTTTTTGGTGGAATTGGACGGAAAATGGAGAACGGAGTGCTTTATCTTTTGCTATGGTTGAGTGTCCTTGTTTCTTTAAGTGTGGATTGAAGCCACAATCACGTCGTTTAAAATCAGAGCAACGATATCCTACATATAAAAACTTTCCATTACGATTCAACTTAAAGTTAAGGCAGAGCACTATGCATTTTCTCCATACACCCGATTTTAAAAATAGAGACACCAAACAGTTAAAACGCAGCTGCATTCAATACCATAACTTACATAATCAACTAGAGTTACACCAAAATCTGTTTATTACAACGTCCAGATCGTTTTCTACGGCATTATAAAAATTATTTATCGCCGGCAAAGCACAACAATCGTATATATACTAATAAAAGTTGTCAGCAACGGAATAATTGGGGCGGAAAATTATTATAATATTATAAATAGTTTTGTAAACTGGAAATAATTTTATTCGTGTCGTACGGGAGCAGGCCGCGGTCGTAATTCATATTTCTGTGTAGTGGGGTGATAAGTTTTGATACTATCGGCGTCATGTTATTTTAATTTTACACAAGTTTTTTTGTCAATTTTTTTGTCCTGTCGCCTTGTCATGCATGCTATGTGTGTTTTATTGATGATGATAATATATAATATTATTAGTGAATATCATTTTGCGTGTTTTTTTTTGCTTGTTTACTTTTTTGTGTTCTAGAAAACTACTGGTAAGACACCCGTCCGTTCCTATCGTGTCATTTATGGGTAGGCAGATGAGCCAACGTAAAGAGACTCAGCTGAGCCACTGCGCCACAACAGCCTCATGACAGGTTTATGCCATGGAAAATTTACAAATAGTTCAAAATATACATAACTTATGGTTCAAAATATACATAACTTATACTTGTGGTAACTTATTCTTGCGAGGTAAATATTTGCCACGTTATCTCTTCTTTTTTTATTTTATCACAAACTCATTTTTTAAATATAATATATCTTTTATCCATTCCCTTATCTATCTATCTTCTATCTATTTTAAATATAATATATGATATATATTTTTAAATGATACATTTTTTAGTTAAAATATAAAAAGGGCTCAGAAACGTCAATGAACGTTGAATTGTCGCTTTAATAATATCCGCAAAATATTCGGCCGGCGCAGCGGATAGTTTCAAAATCGCTAATTCAAGTATGAACAAATATTTTATTGTATTTGATAATAAAATAATTCATATTATATAATATAAAAATGTTGATTTATTTCGGTCTGACGTTACACGACAGTATCCGTGATAATTTTATAGTTTTATTGGCATTTCTACTGTAAAAATACCAAGAAGAGGCGGACTTCAAAACGATTTATTGTACATTTTATTTTTTGTTTCCGTTCACAATAAATTCTGAATTATCTATAATTAAAGAAGAAAGTGCAGGAGACAGGGAGGCAATTTTTTGATCTTTATGTGAATCTAGACATTGTATGAAATTCAACGCCGCGCTATGTTCTACAAAAGCTAGAAAAATCGTCGCGTTGACAATCATGCTTTCTCACTGCGGTATTAGTGTCTCACGATATAAATATATATTCTTTTATTTGTGGGACAGGCGTATAATAAAAAAATATACCTATATGGTTGACCCCCGACTTGACAACTATTGTCTTAATTTGGTCACTACCTCTGCCACCATTGCAGCATGATAAAGTTAAATTGACAATAAATTAAACATTTTTGACTTTGACTTCATTATTCCTTGCCACAATATTCTCGTAGACTTATCGCAGTTGATAAAAAATGACATAAGTCCTTAGATTATCTATATTAGCTATTAAACCTGTAGTAAATCCAACAATTTATTACTTAAATACCAACTCGACACTATATTTTGTTATATTTTCTAGTTTTATCACGAAATTAACAAAAGTTTGAAATATTGCTATAAAAAATTTTAAGAGTTCACAGTGCTTGAACTAATATGACGTGTTTGTTTTTACGTGCGACTGTGCCCGTGTCCTCAGTCCTCAATTTTGTTTCGATACGACATATACATCTACATTACATTCAATTAAATGAAGCCGGATAATATACGTAATACAGCCTATATTCCTCGACAAATGAACTCTTCAATACAAAAAAGCGAGAGCGAAGAAATTAAAATATTTGTGAATAATAATTTATTCCCTCGATTTGGGATCGAACCCAGAACCATCGTGTTACAATGACACTTGTGGCCTTATGCCACGACGGTCTCTAATGAATAATGTAACTGACATAAACTATAACACTAAAGTAATTTAGTGGCACCCTATATAATTATTGTCGTCATAATCTCGTAGAGCGATCTAATCAAAGTTGCTGAACTTTTTACGTCACAGGTTATTATTATTGTGTCGACCACTCATCTGCTGAGACGAGGAGCTTAGTGTGACGTAGAAATTGGTATTATATATGTTATATTTGTAGTTAGTTATGTATTCAAGCTAGTTGCAGGTTCAATTTTCGTGTTGGGAAATTATTCTATTGAATTAGAGATTTGCTAGATAAAAAAATATTATTCTATCTAACAAAAAATAAAACACTTTAGTATTTGATTAATAATTAATTTTAAAAAAAAATTAAAATATTACGATTAAGATCGATCACAGTCAGATTCGAAAAAACTTAAATACTAAGATAAAAATAATAAACGAAACGATCCCACAAGACCAAATAAACCCTTTCGCTAAATATAAAGTTCGTAAAATTCAAATTACCGTCAACCCCAAGCCTTTGGGGGCTATTTAAATTCATAAATACAGGGTGTATTTAAGGAGAAATATGGCACAAAAAAGTACCAACAATTAACAAATTGGTTGAGTTTCTAACCGTTTCCTACAGTTTCGAGAGGAGTTTTTTTTCCATCTGAAATTTACTGCGGTAACTTGAAACGTCTCTGAAACAATAAATAGTAAGTGACAAATAAAGAGTGAAGGTAGTCACCGTTTTAATAGAGGTACTACCACACGTTTTATTGTTTATTTTTACCATAAATATTTAATTTTGTAGTTGCAAATATTTTATTCTATAGATTCATATATATAGAATAAAATATTTAAATAAAAAAAATGTTATAAGTAAATAACAGGTTTCAGTTTTACCGGGGGTACTGTTACTTGAAATGGTTCAACTTTAGAGCTTTGTATATTTACTACTGGGTAACAGGAGTAGCTTACGTTTATAGAATATTGTAGGTAGGTAGGTAGGTTATAGTAGGTTTAAAGAATATTCTATTGATTTTTATTTTTTAATTAAAATAAAAAAATAAATATGAAAAGTACTTTTAAGAAATAAAAAAATACGTATTACATTTTTGATTTTAGTAGATTGAAATACATTCTTTAAATATTAACTAACTAACACTTTTACTATGACTTTTAACTTTATTAAATAAATAGTTATACAATTTCAATAATCCTAGACCAATGAAATCCGTAAGTAAAAGGTAAAAACGCGCGTTTATTTCCCAACAGTGTGGCATATCCTCCAACCCGTCACACGATCTCAGTTTTTTACAAACCTAACATCTGTTTGTTATTTTATCTATTTCTGTACATCCTAATGCCGGTTCAAATCCTTCCCTTGTCATTGTACTTCAATTAAGAAGCTACGAGTGTTTAATGGCCCATGCTTATACTTCAATAGAATTGATATTTATGCGAAGTTTTCACTTAATTGTTACTATTTATGTTTTAATTGCTGTTTTATATATAAATTAGGTAGTTTTTTGTATTTTACATTGAGGACTGGTTTTTAAATACTTTTTTATTTAGTATAATATGTAATTAGATTAATAATTTCCATATTTATTAATATATATGTAGGTATTCCAAATCGAAGTCATCAGAATGAGGTTGTTTTTCATTCATTCTCAGTCATTTTAATGATTAACAAAATAATATAATTTAATAAGGTAACATCTAATACTTACGAAAATAAAACAAAAAAGTAGTTAAATCCAGCTTAAATAGCAGCCAGTGTATAAATGAATAGAAACACACACTCCTTACATCTGTGGGATATTGCCAAGAAATTCATTCAAGGTACTTCCGATATTCTAATATCTGTAAGTTGACCTAGTTTTTAGCTTTTGATATCTAAAGGAAAGCTCGTTTTTCCTTTAAAGCTATGAGTAAAGATTAAAAAAAACTATTCTGAAAGTATTTAGAAGAAATAAAAATAAATAAATAATTGAGCGTAAATAAAATAAATTAAGAGGCCACTCATGGCACAAGGGGAAAAGCGTGTGTAAACTGCAAGCGCGAAAGGTTGTGGGTTTGATTTCCACTCGACGAAATGACACCAGGAACACCAGGGAAGACCACTGTCTTAACACTAGGCTCCTTCTGCCTACACTGCTGCACGCAGTATACATCGCGAAGCTGAAAAAGAGTACAAATAAAGAAGTGGTCCAATAATAAACCCTTGCGGCACTCTCTCTTGCGGCATACTCTAACACTCTAAAGCATAGTGTAGTTATTGTCATATTATATTATACGACAGCTACCAGAAAGATGTTTTAATAAGATAGAAATAGAACCCTGCGTTGACAGCGAAGTGACAGTCCACGGTGAATGATATTATTGTAGATTGAATTTCATATATTTCTTTATTTGCTTTGAACGACTGTCATATGAATACAGATTTGTTACTTTATTATATTATGAAATTGTTGATTTTATATAGGTGAAATTGGGAACTTTTAGTGAGGCACATGACAGCTTGGTGGTACTTCATGGTATATAATCTAATAACAATAATGCTATTTTCTATTTAATAGATAAGCCATCGTGGCAGCGGCACCAGGTGTGACTATAACGCGATGATTGTGATGCTGCCTACCGTGCTGAGCGCAGGAAATAACGTGAAGCAAGTTTTTGTAATAGAAACATAGTTTTGCAATAGTAGGTAAATATTAGTAACAGTGTACCTACTGAAAAACTCAAGGACGTACCGTAGAAAGTATCAGCGCTTAAAGAAATATTCTTATTTTAAATAAGCTTTACAGTTTAATAGCTTTAAAATAGCTTTGCATTTGTAGATATAATAATTTAATAAGAATAGATTTGCTTTGAAAAACCGGACAAGCACGAGGCGGGCTCACACACCGAGGGTTCCGTACAAGAATATCGGCTTTTTATACCAAGTTTTGCCTACCTTTAAAAGCTATTAGTTTTTAAGATTTAACCACAAATGTCTTGTTTTCAGATTTTTTCCTGAATTAGTGTTACCTGTAGATACTACCTGCAAAAAATAATAATTTCAGGTTATTCGGAAGTACCCTATGAATTTTGATTTCCTTCATTGTGTCAAAATATGATTTTTTTACGATATAAACAGCAAAATACTTTTTCTGAATAAATAAAAAAATATGGTTTTTTGTTGGAAATCATGCGGCTGTAGATCTAGGTATATGGTTTAAATTTCAACTCGATATCTCCATGCGTTCCTGAAATAAAGGTTCTTGATAGACAGACAGACAGGCATAGAGACAGACGGACAGCACAGTGATTTTATAAGGGTGATGTTCCAAAAAATCTTAATTATTTTCTCATTGCAGCAGTATGCAAGTTGCATAAGATCCCGCGACTAGATGCTCGCGAGACCCCCGCGGCGCGCATCTGATCCCGCTAACGAGCAGTGGACAATGTCTCTATTAGCTAGCTCGGTTTAGATCGGGATTGAGAAAACTTGAGAGTTACTTGTACTTTCAATAAACGCCAAAACATCAAAACTTATCTATATGAGATACTGACATAATTCTTTCCCGACTTTCTGTCGAATTTTTGAGACATTGCGTGTTGAGTGACGGAACTCAATGGCGCGCTTTGTCTTGCTATCAGAGCCAAAATGTGTAAGCTAGTGAGGATAGATGTTTGTTCCATATTCACGCGAAAGCTACTGTACGGATTTAGATGAACTTTACAGTACCATAGCTAATACTGCAAAATAACATAAGCGATTGCTTTAGTATTAAATAATTCATTCCGCCGCATAGGAATCGAACCCACACTGTGCCACTACGACACGACGGCACCATTATATAAGCTTTCATTATAATAAGTAAAATTTACACACGACACAACTCCATTAGTTTTTGTATTCAAATGGCCGAGCACCGTCCCCCTTATACTATGCAAATAAAGTTGGTAGCAAAAACACAAAAGCGAAACACGGTAATTACGCTTGGTGGAAAATTAACTGACATCGATAGCTTCGTGAATGTCCAAGTAATGAGTCGATATCGCTGCACGATGTCGGCTTTTTTGTTTTCGTGTATACTCGTATATGAACCTGTACCTATATGTATCTATTTTATGCTACACGTTGTATTACGCGCATATTGGGATAGGTCAAGGGAAGTTGGGAACCTAGTGTTAAGACATTCCGATCCAATTATGACTCTCCAGTTCTCCATATTCCGTTGAATTCTCAAGGCAGGTGAGACTCAACGCACCGCTTTGCCTCGTTACCAGAGTTAGGACATGAAAATATGACTAATTTGATTTCCTCGAGTGGAACTTAAATTATTCATAACTGGGCTAAGTTGGCATAGTCTTCAATGACAAAATTGAATAAAGAGTTAGTTTTTTACTCTCCATATGTGACGAGATTATTATAATTAGTTTCACTAAAATAATTTTGAACCCACTACTATAACAAGGAGTATCTTACAACACTTGTATAATTAAAAAGCTATAAATCGTTTCCATCAGGTAAAGAACTAAGTAGTTATTAGTAAGTGATGTTAAAAACCATTTACATAGAATATATTCATGTTATTATTCTGTTTAGTGATATAATAATAACTATTAAAACAACATGTTATACGTTAATTTAACGTAACTCCTTGACTCGAGTTGTTAGTTATTATTAATATATTATATTTTACACTGAATATATAATATATGTAAATGTATCAGTGTATGTATGTATATACGAATATGTATATGAACGGCATGGCGCAGTGGTAAAAGAATCGAATAAGCTTCTGCTAAGTTTCGGGACATTGCGTGTTTTATAGCGGAACTCAACGGTCTGAGCTTTGCCCCGAAGCCAAAGCTTTGAAATGAAAATATTGAATATTCCATTTCCTCGAGTGACATTTGAACTTATTACGTTTACAACAACACGCCTGCGTCTTTGCCAACATATATTTATAATTTTATAATTTTGAATAAGCCAGTTACTTAAATAAAGAAAAAGCTCAAAATATATGGGCAATCTCGCAAGCTTGGGCAAAGAGTGAATGATTTCGCGCAGAACACTTATCGAACGTATATTTTATTAAAATTGTAAACCTTCCGTAGCGTCGATAAAATACTGATCACTATATTGTATCCGGTAACTGCGGCGTGTTTCATGTCGCGTAGAATAAACAACAGATGCGATACTAATCTATCTTAAAAGTATTTGTTTTTTTTTAGTTCCTTTAAATGTTGTTTTTTTTTTAACTTTTTTATTACTAGAATTGGAAAAAAAATATGGAAAATGGTGACTTTACATCAGTTTTTTTTATCTAGCCTCTATGAGCCTTCTTTTAGTTAGCTCTACTACCCACAGGAGGAAATCAGATATTTAATATTATCATTTGTTATATTTAATATTCGCCTCAGGAGTGTCTTATCATGAAACTAAAAAAAAGCAGTAAATATTTTAAGAACCATCTAGAATTCCCTTGATCTTTGATCAAACACTAGTTGTAAATTGGTGGCCCTTCTTTGTGAATTATTACGGATCGCGCCGACTCCGCCGCTCTGACCGACTCAATACCTTAATGGCACCTCATGTTTCCACCTGCGAACTAAAAAGTGAAAAATACAGCCGGATTGGGAAATACGAACACTGTCCATATAGATAGTACATATAGATAGATAGTGAGGGTAGTCTGTTTTTCCCGTTTTGCTATTGAATCCAAAGTTGATTACTATACAATAAATCACAAAAGAAAAGTACGTGAATGAAATGGTATTTTTGTGGATTCATATATAACAGTCTGCTCCAGACTGAGGTCAGTCGTGGCGCAGAAGAAAAAGAAATGTGTAAACACAATAGGTTGTGGATTCGATTGCTATTTGAATAATTTGGAATATTTACTATTATACAATTCAGTGCTCAAATATCGAGGCAAAACGCGGCGTTGAGTTCAGCCACTCAACATGCAACGCCTCCAGAATCCGGCGAATAGTGGGGTCTGTTTAGGGGAGTGTCTTAACATTAGACGTTCACTGACTACCCTACTACACGCGGAATGCAGGTGAAACTGAAAAAAAGTTTCCAAGTCAAGAATCGAAGCTTACAAGTTTCGATAGACATTATACGGTGTTTTGTTTCAATTAATACTTTCAATTAATCAATCAATCTCAATCTGTTGACATGAAATATAAAAGAAATCAGTAATTAATTATTCAATGTATAAAATTATGTGTTAACTTAGCAAGTTTTAGAAAGAGAATGGAGAGGACATTTGATATTCTATCCAGATATGAAACGGTATAACAAAACGAAAAAACCGTACGACATCGCGTACTTTATTGCTTTATTATAATAAGTTGCCGTTTACTTGTAAACATATTGACATTTTAAAGATTTATGTAATTAATTTGAATTAAGTTTACATTAAATACGGCGTAATAATTCAATTTTATTGGAGTTTCAAATATTTATATCATTTTGCAAACATGGATTTGAATGCGTTGTAAGTAAAAAATAAGCTCATTCGTACTTGTAGAGTGTTCTTTTATATCTTCTTAATACATTATTGAGGCCATCGTGGCGCAGCGGCACAACGTCTTGATTGCAAGCGTGGGAGCTGTGGGTTTGATTCCCGCTCGGAGCAGAACAACATAAAGCGCGACGTGGAATTCGACTATTGAGTGCAATATAATATTGCGTACAATTTTTTGCAAACTAGAAAAAAAATTAGGAACGGAGCGTATGTATTTATTTATTATGTAAAAAATACAAAAACATTTTATTTTATTACAAAAAAAAATCATCTTATACAACTAAAACCAATGTAAATTTAATGAATCTATCATTACTTTATAAACAGGGGATGAAGGGGCCAAGTTAAAACGGTCGACATACATCACTACGTCAGGGGTTGGTTCTGGAATTTACAACCCTTTGGCCGTAGATTTATGAAGCGTGCGAGTAACCCTCCTATGCAGAAAAGATCGCGTTTCTTTATCTTATAAATTGCTACCAAAATAGATATAACATGAGGATGGAAATGGAATAAAAGGGGTGATTTTAGACGTTCATATTTTTGGTGGTGGTCTTTTGGGGTCCTGGTTCTGTGGTTGAGACGTTGAAAGTGTGGGATAGTTACGAGTTCTTTACTAAATAAATAAATACGAAAAAAATAGTTTCTTTTCTTACTAATAAAGGTGAAAAGCGATATTCTTTTATTATGCTTCTCTGGTGTTGTGGGCGGCGATGATCACTTATCATCAGGTGACCCGAACGCTCGTTTTCTTTGTCCTATCCCATAAAAAAACCATATGCATTTCTTAAAAGCGATCTAACTATCTCTTTACATAATATAAAGCAATATGACTTTCCATCGATAAGTCCACCCTGTTGCGCAGCGGTAAAATGTCTGACTGTGACGCAACGATTGTGGACTAGGTTCTCACTCAGTGGATTTTTTTATGTCCTCGTTCTAATACCAAATGTGGCGTTAAGCTCCGCTAGTCAATGCTATGTTTCGAAAATCGGACGGAGAGTGGGAAATCAATTAAAAACAGAATATTTGGGAGCATTTACCTACCATAATAGAATCGTGCAGTCCAGTATTTATTTATATATTTGTTATATTTATATGATGACATAATACCTTATGCTAAAACTGAGGTCAACGACTTAATTATCGTATGCATGCTAGAGACAAAAACATCGGCTTCTATGCACGAACAGTTGTGTCTGGTGCTAAATTATATTGTATCTATTAATAGATAGATATTAATTATATTAGATATTAAATTATTATATTAGATATTAAATCTAATTATATCTATAATTAGATTTAATATCTAATATAATAATCCAACATCCTCCACCTTAAAGGCCGGCAACGCACCTGTAGCTCCTCTGATGGGTAAAAATTTTTCAAAATCCCTTCTTAGTGGGTGTCCACTTTAAGAAAATAAACATTTGTCCTAATTTTTTGGTTACGGCTGTGCGAGCGTCTTACCTCAGTCAATGGGAATATCTCTTTTTACACATATAGATAACCACTTATAGAAATATAATGGCGACAGAAAATATTTTTGTGATACACTCATCCTTCCATAATAAATTTGAGATGGTGCAAATTTAAAAACCAATTTTACATATTGAAAATGAACGCTCACTTACGCTCAATAAATCTGAAATACCAAAATGAAATTTAAAAATAAAAAATATAATATAATTTAAATATTCCCACATCACGATATATATTCGATAATATTTACCTAACTGAAATCCCATAATTTTTGTAAGCACCTACGTACCAAGTAAACGCGTTATTAAACCGGACCCTTCCTCACATTTCATATAACGAGCGATTTATAATATGTAAAATATTCTTACAATAATCTAGTAATATAGGGAAAAACGTATTGAAAAAAAATCATTAGTTTAGTACTGAGCCAAACGAACCGCGAAAAACCTGATGATGCCGTAATTATTTATTTAACGGTTAATTCGCATTCAGGTGCGTATTTCAATATGGAAGTCGAGAGCGGTGCGCTCTTCGAAATTGTGGATCTTTTTTAAAGGCGCGGCGGGTAAAGGTGGTTATACATGCCTAAAAAGAATGTGGGTTTAGGATTTTTTTCGGGATACTAGGCAGAGAGAATTTAATGTCAAAGTATTCCGTCTTCAGGTTGGATAACCCGCTGTCTTGTATTCGGGTGGAATCACCCGCTAAAGTAAATGCCACGTTTTGACTTCCCACAGAAATGTACTACGTGTGCTGTGTGTGTGTATGTATACTAATTATACACGCTGAATCCCGCATATAGCAGGGTAGGCAGAAGGAACCTGGAAATATAGTGTCCACTTAATCACTTCCGTTCTGCACTTTCTGCTGAATTCTTGAGGCTGCTTATTGAGTAGCGGTAATAAGAGGTCACTAGAGCGACAAAATAAAAATATTAAATATTTTATTCCCACGAGTAGGAATCAAACCAACAACCTTTCATGTATACAGGTGTACGGCTATGCCCCTGCGCCACAACTGGCCTCAGGAGCTGTATGGTATTAGCTTATGGTAATGTGACACAAATGTTGGTGGGATTCCCACGCTCGGCGACGGCAGGTCTAGTGGCCGAAGCGATAAAAGCAGAAGCTTAGAATTGATTGGCGGTGACGATTTATGAATCGATGGGATTTTTTATTGCTGTGAAATATTATTGAGTTAATTAGAGAATTTTGTAATTCTTCAACTTCTTTTGATGGTAATAGTTAATATGTACTATTTATTTTACATCTATAATAATAACTTCCACGTGCACTTATAGTGTTTTTGTTTTTGGGTTCACGCTGTATCCCATAGATAGCAAGTTAGGGAGAGGGAAATATTTTTGGTACAGTCACTCATTTGGTGCATTTTTGTAAAAAAAAATAATTAAGTAGCATAATAGGAATATGTATTATCAATTTTTTTTAAACCGTGCAAATATTTTCTTGTAAGCGAAATATTATTCTATGTTATACATACAAACACAAAAATATATTACTTTTATATACCTTTTTTCTTTGAAAACTATGAACTTAAAGCTCAAAATAATATTTTGAAGCTTAATATCCAAGCTTACTGAAAATGATCTGCGAGTATGTATACTATCCCCAATCCTTTAATTCTCCTTTAGATGATTCCGATATTGACCAAAATCCGTATTTTTCGTTCACGTTGCCCACAAAGGTTCGTTCGGGATAGTAATTAGTAAATGGCTAAAGATCTGCAAATATCTCAACACGTTATTTTTTTTTATTGATTTTTATTCGGTTTTCTGGTTTCTGGAATTTTCTAAAATAAAAATACTTCTACAACTAAGATTTTTTAAGATATTTTATTATATTATATTTTATTCAAGTATTATGCTAGAGATAAGTTCACCTACTAGCCAATAAATTCACCCCGTATGTCGAATGTTCACAATAGTAAAGTTTAATTAAAATGAAAACTCCTCGCAAGTGGAAATCGAACCTATAACCATCACATTTGAGCATTTAGTTCATTAAAAACAATTTACGATATATTTAGAAACAATCAACTCGAACGTTAGAAAAACAATCATAAATATCTTATTAAGACATAAAGAATACTATGTTATTGCCACCATAGATTTCCACCAGACTTGATTGATCTTCGATTCCATATTAAAAGTTCCCTGTCAAAGTCCATTTAAAATGGAGTTAGTGTTGTACAAATATAAAATTCTACAATAAAACTGAGATTTAACAAGCAATCAAACAACTTTGTTGTTTTAGAATTATAAAGCGTTTATATTATACGTAGTGCATACATATACCCGTATGGGGCCTACGCTTGGAAACTATTAGGGAATCATTTAAAAGTTGAACATTTTTATTGGAGGTCTAATGAAATAATTCTGGAATATAATGATGGTGTTTGTATATAAATGTTTAAAATATAATAAAACTTATGGGGGTTTGATTTGTATATTAATATTGTCTTTGAATATGAATTTTATTTAAGTTACTGTTTTTTTGTTAAGATAAGTGACACTTGTTCTTATGTCACTTATTTGGTCAATATATCTCCATTTTTTAGGAAATTGTGGGAAAGTCAAATTGGCACATTAGCTACGCTACTTCTACGACTGGTTACAATGATCGTTAGTCCTACCTCTATAAAATATAATATTAATATGTTGTATATTAATAATTTATACAGATAATGTTAAAATTATACAAAAAATCTTTATGTAACTTAATATAATAAGATTTACCTGATCAAACATGAAGAAATTATGACTCGGGTTCTTCAAAGTCACACATTTCGTTTCAAACGATTACCTGGAAACAATAACGTTACTTGAAAAAAATAACATACAGTACATAATAATACAGAGGTGATTGTGGGTAGACTGGACGTTGGGTTCTACTACTCAACATGCAATGCTTCCAAAATTCGGCAGAAAGTGGGCAACGGAGTGACTTAACACTAGGTTCCCTTTGCCTAACCCAATTATTTATTTATATTTTAAATATTTTTTCTGCTCTGGTATAATCAATGCGGTATTGACTTTCAATGTCTCGAAAATTGAGCAACAATGGAGAACGGAGAATCTTAACAATAGGTTCCCTCTTCCCGTTCACGTACTATGCGGGAAAGTTTGTGAAATTGGAGAAAAATCATGCACAAAGACTAAATATTCACCGTATTTACTGTTTAGAAGTTCTCAAGGAAAAAAAAAATGAAATGTAAGTAATCAAACAGAGTTATGCTTTGAGATACACCGTGGTGAATTGTGATCGCTGCCCGACCACCATCGATTGGCGGATAATTTCAAAAATAAGGGCCAACAAAGGGGGCCGCCTCTTGCTAAAATCTCCAGATTGCCGAGGCATGCGATAAAACCAATACGCGTGTAGTGATGCTCTTTTGTAATGGCCGTTGTAATTGTTACGCTTATACATTTTGTTTGACAAGTTTGCAGGGATTTTAATGTTTTAAGTGTGTTCTTCACTTTTTGAAGCAGTGTTATAGTTAATATTAAAAAATTGTGAAGTCGTGTAGTTACACGGATACAACAGAAAAAAATATTCATTTAATAAACAATTTTACGATCTTGAAAATAAATATTGAGAAGTAAATAATATAAAAAGTTAATCTCATTTAAAAAGACGCATAATAAGAAAAAAACTATGCAAATTGACTGAAAAAATCTTACTTAAGCACCAAACAAAATATAATAAAATATAACTTCTTTCAACAACAACAGAAACAATAAAAAATAAACCGATCCATATAATAGGATAGTTAGATTGTATGTGTGTATGTGAATGAGAAATATGAGAGAATATATTCGTAGTAAGTAAGCATTTCCTTTGCGAGTAGGATTCGAAAAGGCCGAATAATTCTAAAAGCCTCCTGTTGACACACAAAGCTTGAAGTTTTCGCTCCCCGACGCTGAAAGAAAGCTGAAAATTACAACATTCTGTGAATTTCTCCTCTACCTTTTGAATGTGAGCGCGCGGATTGAGGAGCAACTGTTATATTTTTGTAATTTTTTCATTTCTTCACATTTGAGTGCGCTATTCCGTAAGATATTTTTATGTGAATTTTTGTATAATAATTTTTCACTGGTTAGTGTCTAAATGGGAATAATGCAGGAAGGCTTAGAGTTTGGTATTATATTCAAAAATATGTATGTTTAGTTTATTTCATATTTTAATTTCTTTTCAATGATTTGACCTAACAAACTGTAGCGTCAGGCTCTAAACACTCAGCATAAAATGCTTTTATTTACATAAAATGTGGAAAACAGAAAAAAATATTACTTTATTTTCTCTGTTTACCCTAAAACTGTATCAAATATGTTAAAATGGTTTTTTTTAATAAAATAAAATTATCTATCTTATTAATAAAATTATCTATCTAATTACCTATCTAAACAATACCACATTTAATATCGATATATTTAATAAAGATATACTCGTATTTAATAGATAATATCATCAATTAATAACTGGCCAACGGCCAGTCCTCGGTATGCCCAGTGTAAGAGACAAAGTGTCAAGATGAAAGGGGCCGACGGCGATTGTCGCATTGTTTCTTCACTCGTTAGCCGAGCGAGATTTATTTAACGATTAATTGTAGTTCAAGCCTGGAGGCTAACTAAGTGGATGTTGACCTTCATTATTTTATTTTTGATAATATTTTAATAAGTTTTATATTTTTTCTTATTATTTATATTTTTTATATTAGAGTATGAATTAAATTATAAAAATATCGTTCAAAATACTACAAAAATAGCTTAATTGTTATTTTCCTAGACATATGTCCTGGGGTCAGTCGTCTGGAATAGGTTTATGTTACACAATATTATGATCGGCCCTAGAGACGTGTAAATTTTCAAGCTTAAATCAAAACAAAATTCGGCAGAATGATTTACACAATGATTTACACAATGTTTTATCACTAGGTATCGTCGGCCTACCTTGTTATAAGAGGGACGCAGCGTGAAGATAAAGAAAATTTTTTACATGAATATTGAATTATCATCAGTAATATTTTATTCATTTAATATTTTCCTAAATGATTCATAAAGTATGTTTTATTAAAGTAACATGTTCTAACGAGATGCTACTTCAACAAGTGTCAATAAAATTTGAAGTGCGAAAACGTCACACTTTAAGGCCATGTTAGGGCAACAGTGTAAATGTATGTTGTCGTATAAAATTACTTTATAAAAATGCTAGGTTATTTCAAAATGAAAATTATGTTTATATATTTAAAGCGATACTAAACATTTTTTAAAGCGATATTCATAGTAACTTTTTAACGTGGCGCCGTCACAAAGTGCGGGTTCAAATCCTGTTACATTTATATTTAGTATCTGTCTCTCGATTGCATTATCATTATTTTATATTGTTATACTTCCTTTACCTACTCTACTAAGATATTAAAAAAACTCGATAACTCTTTATAGAGATGGAAATAAAGCCATCTCCTGCCGTAAATGTAACAATAGGCCGATTACTTATTCAATGAAAAGAATCGCAAATCTTCATTGAAGAATGAATGAGTTATACTACTATAACTATTTAATTTATTAGTGTCTATTTAAATATAATACTTGTTTAATATATACACCTATATTTTTAGAAAAAATTTAATTAAAATTTATAATTTTATTATGTTTTAATCTAGTGTCTAGAAAATTGTACAACATTATCACATTGTATTGTCACATGACAGCTGATAGCTGATCTGTAAACCCGACAGGTTGTGGGTTCGATTCCTATGTGAACGAAATATTTAATACCTTTATTTTCCTTTTTCTGTTAAAGTGGCAAAGCGTGGCGTTGAGTTCCGTCACTAACATACAATGTATCAACAACTTGCCGCAAAATAGAGAACGCAAGTTTCTTAACACTAGAGTCCCGGATTCCACCTTTGTCTACATATACACATATTAATATATCAACAAACTCAATTCACCTTGTCGTGTACACTCTATATATAAATATATATATATCAGAATAAATTAACTCAGTCCGTCATTGTGTTACGGTATCTCTTGCCTCGGGCGTCTATTAATTAAAACATCCTTATCAGACCGGTCCTGTCTTCCCACTATCAGTGCATCGATAGTAGTATTGGTTTGATGAAATATCTCTATGCAATTGAATTGTTGTGTTTTTTAAATTGGATAGCTTCGTGGTTGAGACTTTATCTTGAAGCCTTGTAGTAGGTTCAAATGTGTACCTAATTCGAAAGTATGAAATTGAATAATCAGACGACATGGTCTCACAGTACATAGAAACAAAATTGACTATTTAAAATTTTTCGCTCTGTTGACAGCGTGGCGTTAAGTTCCGCCACTCAATGCTCAGTGTACGTGCACTAAGTTGCCTCCCTATGTCTCATATAAAGCTAAATAAAAAAAAAATTAAACCATTTTTTATCTATATAATCAGTATATAACCTGTGCTATAAAAACAATTCGCAATGTATTAGAAAATAATGGGTTTTGAAAATAACCGGAAAATGCTACGCCATGGCCGGAAAGGCGTCCAGACAGGAAATAGATTTTTGAAAGTTGCCTATAGTGTTATGTTTTTGTTTCGATCAACTCGTTATACGTTTTTAATTTGAAAGGGATGTTTTTTATTTTTTTTCTTATGATAAAAAAAAATACGTCGTTTCTATGACGTGTGTGTTAAAATATTCTTTTGTAATGATATTTAGACGGTTAAGTGAAATAAAGTACTACGTTAAGTGTCGGTATTCAGAATAAAATAGTATTAGTATAACATACAAAAATTCTGCTTACTTTCTGTCTTAACGGAGCGAGAAAATGAAAATGATATAAAATAAATCTAATCGATTGGGAACCGAACCTACAACCATCGCGTTAATACATAAACGCTGTGATTGCACTACAATTGTGTACTTACATAATATCTTTGATATTGTAGTGCCATCTCGTGGAAAATAATCAAAAATTTAGAACATAACGAAAAGATATATTTTTTGTACTCAAATGTATGCGTGTGTACAATTTTGTTAAAAAGCTCAGCTGAAGATAATGTATTACAACGCCATCTAGCGGTGACTTTAAAACGAAATGAGTAACACATTTTCGAATAAATATTTTTGTAATTTTATTCATACTTCTTTCTTATTACTCTTAGTTTGGAGAGATATAAAAATTGAATTTATAATATAATTGAAAGCGTCTGTACCTATTGCAAGCGGGCGAAATTTCTAGGCATTGTGTGTTGAGTGGCCGAATTCAACGCAGCGCTTTGCCACGTCATCAGAGTCATAAAATGAAAAAAAAATTACATTTCATTCCCCCAAAGTGGAATTCGAACCTACAACCGTCACGTTTAGAGTCGCACGCTTGCTCCCGTCACAACGGTCTCAAATCAGTACACAATGAATTTAATTCAGGCCGGCAGTAGAGAAAGGAGTGTCTTGACACACCATTATCTAAAAAATAATTTTTCTTTCTCATTCATCTTTAAAATATATTTTTCTGTAACATGATATATTAAAAAATAAAATGATATATCAATGTTTGAGTGAATATTTAATCCATGAGTTACGTTTATATCTTTTTAAGATGCAATTTAATGTCCTTGAGAGCTATTTATGTATGCATGAATGTGATTTAGCTTAAAATATAGACTTTTCAGTACTTTAATTTTTTTGTGTATTATAAACACAGAACTTCAAATAAATAACGTTATTGTTCTTTTTCCTGTTTTACATAATATAATAGAGCCTGTCATGGCGCAGCGGCACGTGTGGTGTGTGGTGTGACTGTAACACGATGGCTGTGGGTTCGATCCCCACTCGAGGAAGTTGAAAGATTTATTTTTGTTTATATTTCCATTTCTTGGCTCTGGTGTCGAGGCAAAGCATAGCGTTGAGTTCTGCCACGCAATGCCTCCAGAATTCGGCAGAAAGTGGGGAACGTAGTGTCTTGTTTTTTTTTTAAATAAACCTTCATAGGTTAAATATCTGAAGATATGATCTGATCTGATTATTAATTTTAGGCCAACAATAGTGACGTGCTAATTATTTATATGGACCGTAAAGTCTATCTAAGGATAAAGATTGGACTTTTAGTTAAAAAGTTCATTGAGTTCAAAGTCCACGTATTGACTATGTAATATTTAATAATGTGACAGTAAGTATTCTAAAATCTAAATAAGAAATGTATATTTTTACACAGTGAGAGGTCACGGTGTTAAGTGTAAATACAAAATTTTATATCTTCAATGTTGGTAACATGATTTTAATGAGCGCTTAATATAACAAAGTGCTATCAAGCTACTTTTACTCTTATTTTTATGATAATAAAACGTATAATCCTAAAGATTTTTTATTACAAAAGTTTAAGATATATTACGTCGTTTGACCTTAGTGACATGATTCACACTATGTCGATAGATTTTAATTTCAAATACATATTATATTTTATTGTTTCGAAGAAATATAAATAGATATAATGCTATTATATTTTTTTATAATAAAGAAGTAATTTTTCATTGTAATTTGGAGATTTTTTAAAGTAAATACCTGTATCCGGGAGTTGTGTTAGTTTAAAATGTTTTTCATATTTTAGTCGTCATAATCTAATTTACATACGACAACTGACAATAAATTAAAGTATGAAACTGTATAATCTTTGACTATACAGTTTTATCATACATTTAGTTATATTACTATGAGTGGAGTTCAATTACTTAACATTTACACTCAGGAGTGACATAGAACCCAAAACCATCTTGTGTACGTCAAGGACTGTCATCCATTGGGCCACGAATACTTATTTCTATATGCTAATTCATCAAAGCGGTATAAATATCTTCCATCTATGAGATATTTCTTATTTTAGTACTATGACACTACATACACCGTAGGTCCATATACATATTTCAACTAATACTTGAGAAAAAAAAATATTATCATCGTCTTGATTTCCATTTTCTAAATTGTTTCTTAGGTCTGAGTGATTTTTATACAATTACACTACCCAGTTCAGACTTATAGGTCAGTCAAGCTTACAATTCTTAAAGTTAAAAGCTTGTCATTGTATACCTGTTTATAGTAATCCTAACACACTGACGAGTATATCCAGACAGATGTGTACAGAATGAGCTCGTGAATATTTTAAGCGCAATCTCCAGTCGTCGGCCACTAAAGTTGCTATTGTTGAGAAGCCAATTCTGCTTGCATTCACTATTTTACTAGGGAATCCATTATTTTTGCTTATTTTAAAAAATATGTACACTTTAATTTTTCTAAGCTTTTCGTATATTTTGTGAAGTAGGCAGGGAAATCCTAGAAATAATTAAGAAAATAAATAAAGCTCAACAGAAATAAATCCTCATATCGTTATAAAGTATCTATTTTATTAAGCTAAGCTATAACAATAAATATTTATTATTAACTAAAAACAGCAATATGAAATTGAACACTTGAAACGATATATTATATTTTATTTGAACAATAGTTATAGGTTCAAATACAATTACTTATTTTACCACTTTTTATGGTGTCATATCTCTAAAACTACTAAAATCAAAGTGGATAATCAGTAGATTTCATAAGTTTTTCCTAAATTTGGAAAATGCATATACCTAAAAAATGGCAACACTAAAAAGCAATTCAGGGAATAAAGCTTATTCCATAGTGTTGTATCATGAGTCGCCACACCAATGATGTTTGCTTTCAACAATAGGCGCCTCACAATAACCTTTGTCAACCCTCCATCAACCTGCTCGAGGAATATGTATGAAGCGAAATGGGTTTTCCAGACGCTGAGTGAAACGAGTACTCTGTAAAACCAAAACAAATGCTTAAACAGAAGAATAAGATATGTATATACTCGTATATCTATATCTATTTTCTTTAAGCGTGATGCTGTATCAAGTATTAAGACATTGAGTATTAGATGGCGGAACTTAGCGCCGCATGTTATTTTGTTATAATACAGAGCTTTTATTTCTTATACGTTATGATTCTTTCTTAGCTTATTTGCAACAGTGAGTGCCAAGAAGCTGATGATGATGATAATGATAGTAAAAATAGTAAGAAAAAAATCAACTCTTATGAACTACCGCTTTGTCTTCCAATATAAATATTTCCTCATTAAATTTCAATTAAAAACACATTGTCTTCATTGGAATTCATCAATTTTGTCACAATACAGTCTTGGTCAATACAAATTCTAACATTCTAAACGTTATGTAAACTATCCGTATATTTGTTTAAGAAATCAAACAAAAACTTTTATTATATTGCCAATCGAATTTTAATTAATTATCGGCTACATTTTTATTGCTAACCTGATTAGGATGAATGCTGTGTGTATCTGTATTTGGTAATTATTTAAGTGTCGTTTCGTAACATCCGGACATAAAGTTACCTTATGTTGTGGAATCGGGTAATAAAATTTATATAGATATCTATCTATCTACATATATATTAGATTGTATTAGTATTTATTGAAAAATTAGTTAATACTTACGTAGTATTTTTGGAAGAGCTGGTTGAAAGGAATAGGTAATGTTTTCTTTCATTACATTTTCTATAATTAATTAACAAACAAAACCATATAAAAACAAAGCATATTTATGCTCAAAAAAATACTCCTTTTTTATAAATGTATATAAAATTAATTTACAATTATAACGTTATTAAACTTTAATCAATCTAATAATTGAGATCGGCAATTACAAGTGGCATTTAGCAGAGCGGCAAACATTGTTATTGTAATTAGAACGGCGAACGACAATAGGTAACGACGTTGTTATAATCGTAGATCGAGGTTGCGGCATATTTGCATATTGTATATGGACATGCAAGATTGCCCCTCTCTCGAGCGTGGGTCTATAAAGACTACTGTTTTAGGTTCGATTCCCGCTTGGAGTCGCTTTGGTAATTCGGCGGAGAGTTTCCTCTGCTCATCCTAGTAGGGGTATGCGTAAAATGAATGCAGCATGAAGCTAATAAAAATATATGCTTAATATTTGTAATCTTGAAAAAAAGTTTATATACATTCAGTAAGGTAAGACACAGAGCGGCGTTAGGTACCGCATTTCATTCTCAAACTAGACTACAAATGAATAAAATAAAAAATAAAATATAAGAAAACTTTCTCCAGAACAAAAAACAACAAAAAAAAAACACGAAATCAATTATCTATTAAGCTTTTCAAAAATTCCCATCGCATTCGGTGTCAAGGCCGACGTCAGCTGCAAGGGGCCGTCCGCGTCCGCTTAAAGAACTTTCATTTGCATAATCTTTATTTTTAACTGTTTCTCAGTTTTAAACTTGATTTCAAAACTCACGCCTAATCCTATAACTCTCGAACACCTGTCCGAAAGCTATGGTCAGAAACAGGTTACAGTTTAGTGAACACATTTTGATTGGAAATTACTTATTGGATGAACAAAAGTGTGGGATTTTTTTGGACCATATGCATATTTTGTAATAGGTTTTTTTTTGCAATTTCTATAATATGTTTGTGTAGTATTTATATTTTTGGTGATTTGTGAAGTTTGTTCTCATACATGAAACACAATTATTCTACAATATTTGAATTCTCAATGCAAAACCGCGATACATGCTTGTATGTACTAACGAGATATTCTGAGATAAGATTTGGCGCGACCATTCAACTGGACGCCAGTTTGCATTGTTATGAAAGACTTTGAACCAAACGTCTTAACTTAAAATAGTTAAATATATGAAACTGAGTTCTAAGTTAACCGAATAAGTTATATTTTTGCAGTTAAAGATTTAACCTTTATGGCTATATATTAGCCAGTAGTTGTTGTCATTGTGAAAAATTGATTTATGTTGCATATCTGTTAAATGTAGTATTGTTAGAAGGAATGTAGGCAGGGCTGGGGTGTGAGGCCAATGAAATCTTTAACCTGTTGTTATCGATACCACTATGGGATGTTTGATAAGAGGTCATTTGTAGAATTGTTAAAGGTTATTTCTGTATTATTTTTTAAAATTTTGAGATATATATATAGATAGATATCTATGTATTGCTAACTTAAATAAACTATGTTATTAGTAAATTGGTTAAGGGGAAAGTGTTCTAATAATGGCTTCTCCTCGCCCTATCCCGCGTTATGTGCGGGATAAAGCGTGTAGCTAAAAAAATTAATAAAGAAATTCTAACTTCCTACAAAGCTATTCTTTTAAAATACAACATTAACTTTTTATTACCCGACTTAGCTGTATCAAACTATTATAATGAAGAATTTTAAACAAGATATTCTCTGTAAAACATATGAACAGGTTCATTTGAAGCGATATTACCTATCGCTGTTACCGATTAATTATTGTGTGATCGAATCGATCGATCATAGGCGAGGCGCCAGTCTGATAGGTTCTTACATGAATAAATTAAAATCGATTTTTTATTAAATCGATTACTATACTTTGGTCATTGTTGTAAATCTATAATGACAGTTGGGTGTTTAGGTGGCAGCTTTATTTGGTATGTCGACTTTTGATTGTTTTTGACGATTTATAAAATATTTTTGTCTTTTATAGAATAGGTTATAAGAAGCCGATGCATATCCAAACGGATTGAGCATGTTGAACGTGTGTATTACGTGTAATGTGGGTAGTAGGAGATTGTGGTTGACCTTCAAAATACAGTACACAGTGTCGATGATACTAAAGGAAGTTCATTCAACAGGAGATGAAGGGGTTGACAGCAGACGTGGCAGCAGAGGCATGTAGAGAGCCCAGCGTTTGGCGCAGAGAATATATACATTGAGAATATTTCACATGATAAGTGTTCACCTGCGTTCTATGAAAAGTTGTAGAGTGCTGTCGTTTACTAATACATGAAAAATAAAGGTTTCGTTTCGCTGTTTTGATCCTCCGAAAACCTTCGAAAATCTTTTTTCAAGAAATTTTTGTTTCACATTTTCCTTCGAGACGTTGCGTGTTGGGTGGCGGAACTCAACGTAGCGTCCAGTTCTGTTACCAGAGCGGAAATATTCAAATATCGAATATTTCATTCCCCTGAGTGGGAATCAAATCTATAACGATTGCGTCTAGATACAGTCACTAACTTACACCACTGCGACCCGATAGTCTCTGATATTAAATTAGCATACTTGTAATAAAATATTTTAGATTACATCACGTGGTTACGATTGTTGGTGATTCCCACAATGAATTATGTTCTGATGAAGTAGAGCAAGTTGTCGTATGACTATTGGTTATACAGGCTGTTTATTTATTCAAAAATATAGAGATCGTCTATTTTTTGCAATTAATATAGGCAACGCATGGCGTTAAAAACCAACAGAAAAGTAGGGTACGGAGCTCTCAACGCTAGGTTCCCCCTTCCTATATGCGGAGTATAGCTTAAAAGTTAAAAATAAGTACCGTGTGCTGAGTATTAAAATTATCTAATATTTTTTCTTATGAGTATTTTTATGTGCAATTATGAATGTATACTTGGAGTTTAAGAAATAAGAAATAAATATTATAAATTATACGTTGGTATGGATCTATCAATAAAAATAATACCAAGAGCATGTAGTACATTTAATAAATATTTTGTATTCCACAATATGCTAAATTGATAAAAAATAAATATAATTACACGTTTATAATTTATTAACATATATGTAATTTTAAAAATTAGCGAAAAACTTGCAATTTCTCTAGTAAATGCAATGCAACAAAGAAACAATTTAGCTAAAACTAATGTGTAACATGTTTATATTTCTAAAAACATGTAAAAAATATTTTTCTACGACATAAATAGTAAAATTCACACACTCTTTATAACGTACAAGTCCACCTACCTACCCGCAGTCCACTCGATCACGAGAGTGGACGTCCCTTGCGAAACTACAAACAATCGCGATCTGCAACCTGTAAGCTCTTAAATAACATGCCTCGTTTATATATGATCGATATTAAATATATTATTTAGTATAATGTTTTAATATTATTGACATTTTTTTTAGTGTAATTAAATCTATAATATATTATTTGTATTTTAACTTTAACTTCATCCTTTTACACATAATATAGATCTTCACTCTATTTTCTTACTTAAAATAAAATATTACGTTTGCAATATATAAATTAAAAGCTAGCTTATTTAGGATTATGTGGTACATATTATAAAATGTTTTATCCCTTATACCAGTATATAAATAGAGAATCTAGTATTAAATAGTGTCAACCTAATTTTCCTTTTATCGCTTTTCTGGAGCTTTCGCTAAGATCAAGACATTAATTGTATTACAAGATCATCACGTTGCCAGCCAAACGCTGTTTCACTTCGCAATAAGTGTCTTAAAATATTTTTTCAAACATTGATTACGTTATGGCCGATCACATCCTCTCACCATCAAATTTTTTGCACGCTTAGTAATTAATTATATTTTTCAAGTCTTTCGACACCGTTGTGTTGAAGTATCTTGTGTAATTATACCTATTATATATTATTATTATTACTATGTTATATTATATGTGGAACGTAAGTTCAAATAAGATAATAATTTGGCTTCTGCAAAATTATAAATTGATTTTTGAAGCCGTCGTGGCGCTGTGATGCTGCGTTTGACAGTGTATAAAAAAAATGTGCATTGAATTCCCACTCGGGGGAATGACTGAATGAACAAAAGATAAAATAATAATGATTATTACAGATATTATTAACTTTTACTTAAATATTTATAATTCAAAATGTTTTATTACCTACAATAAAATATACATGAAAATAAATTATGATATATTACAAGATGTAAGTTTTCCAAACTATGCTATAGACAGACACGGCTATGCTATTATATAATTATACTACAATATAATTTCAAGCGTTAATAAGAAAATTGCGGGCGGCAACTAGTGTGAAATATTCACAATAAATGTCAAGTGTGTTCAAGTAAAAAACACCTAAGTTTTCGTCTTTTAATAAATCATAAATTAATGTTTTTATTAAAATGATCAAGTCAATATAATATGCATAGCTTGTATATATTTTATTTTATTACATAGATTCGGAACAATAACATATCAAATCAATCTAACTATAAAATTTTAAATATTATCTTTAGATATTTTTATTTCGATAACAATAAAATATGTTATGGGGAAAAAAAATTGAAGTACTCACTTCTATATGTTGATAAAAACATCACCATATATTACAATGAGTCATACAATTTGTAAGACAGTCTAATTCACACAACAATCGTTTGTAATTTGAAAAGTCACGTCTATTTATATCTCTCGTACATACATTTTCTTCCTCAATAGAGCCTCAAAATATTCCTCAATAGAGCCTTAACACGGATTTGGGTATATCCAAAGCATACAATACTATATGTTTTTGTAGTCCAAGCGTTGGCTACAAATTGACCTTTATTTTGTACCGTTAAATGATGAATCTGTAGACCGATTTCTTTTGCTTTTGTTAGTATTAGTCAGTGATAAACCAGTTACATTTCACTAAATCCAAATATTTATTGTATTGGTGAACTGTACAATACTGCATATTGTGTTTCGCAGATCATTCTAACACATATTTTCATATAAAATGATTAATGAATATTATAAAAACTGAACGCATCTTAAATTAAAAATCTCTGTTTAGCACTTGTATCTTAAAGGAATTCTGGCAGCGCGTACTGCCTGAGTGGCGGAACTCACGGCTTTGTCTTATTACGAGATTAAGGCATATAAAATAAATCATTCCTTCGAGTAGTAATCGAACCTACAAAGGTCACTATAACAGTCAGATACAGTACCCCCGCTGCAGAAACTTCATAAAAAAAGATTTAATCATCAATCTTCTAATAATCACCAAAAGTATAACTTTAGAATTACTATATTTCAAAAGCCAAACATTACATATGTACAATCTCTACTTTTAATTAATTAAAAAAAATCAATTAGTTTCGTCATTATTTATGTATAGAAAAAAATAACTTACAAGTGTTAATGTTATGATAGTAAAAAATTGATTTAAAAGAAATTAATTAGTATAATAAAATATGAAACACGGTGATTATTCACAGCCAGCCCCTCGACTACACCAATTGTACGGCCATTGGTACACTGCGATTGACAGATGATGTTTCTATCGAATGCGATCAACCTTTTGATTTAGATCGTTAATCATTCAAACATTAGCTCCTATATTAACACAGTATTGTGTAATTACTCAGGTATATACTATTTGTATGTTGTATACTAGTTACCGCGTCAAATATTGTCTGTGTAATTTTTATATTAGATTTGCGAAAAATAAAATAATAAATATACTATAGTCACAAAATGTAATGTAGATTCAATATAAAAATACAAAATTAATTTTAATTACTATTATTACCAAACAATTCGAATGATCATCCGATCTTAGTTCCTATATTTTTTAAGACACTTTATTCTATTCACTTTTTCTACGTAATTTTCGAGACATTGTGTCTTATAAATATAGTGTGAGCACAGATAAATATATTTATTTACTTCTGTAATTACTACGTAAGCCTATAGATACCTATTAATACATTTCAATCATCCGTTTGAGTATAATTAACACGAGTCATCGTGAAGCTAAGGGGTATCGTCTGTTTATAAACACTGGTTGTAGGTTCCATTTGCACTTGGGAAAATAAATTTCACCACTAAACAATATAAATAAATATATTAATTACAAGGCAAAAGTCTGGCTTTGAGTTCCGCCACTCAACACACAACTCCACTGAAAATTCGGCGGTAAGTGGTGAATGGAGAGTCTTAACACTAGGTTCTCCCTACCCTGCTATATATGAGATACAGAGTAAAGCTGATTACCAGCTGAAGCTATATTACTATAAAGCACTATTCGCGATCATTGCCTAATAGTGACTAATTGTTATGTAAATTTCCTCCGCTATACACAATGTTAGTCTCATGTTATTCAAGAAACAACACGAACACCGTTTTAATTTATTTAAAGGGCACTTGATTTTCTCCTTGTTTTATACTAAAATTGTTCTCAAAGTGTCGCAACGGCGCCTTCATGGCTAGTTGGGATAAGTCTAGCCGACATTCTCGCTTAGTAAATAAATAAAATATTACATAAAATTTGTGGAAATATTATAGAAAATTTTATTAAAAAAAGCCCATAATACTAAAAGAAGGGGGAAAGAGTTTGTAACCAGTATGCAGACGCATATGCATATGCATGTTCAAAAAACGTTTTTTAAATATAGTGAATGATCAGTCAAAGTTTGCTCCATATTTGACATTGGAAAAAGCATCGTCATGAAGACATTCACTTTAAGAAGAAAGTCGAACAGAAAAGCAATTCAATAAGAAAAAATATAAAATTAAAATACCAGCTATACTATACTATGAATATATGTATGAGATAAATATTTAGTACAAAATTACAAATAAGTGGTGAAATTGAAATTTACAATTATAATATAAATATTTTATATATATTTTTGACTCTTATATAAGATATAAGTCCCAGCAAGTAAATCATATCTAAATAACGCGAGCTTTACAACTTTCAAAAGGCCGGAGGCTGTATGTTACGATCATCTTATGAATTTGCTTTGTAAATAGCAATCATCTAAGTATGCACTCGACTCTGTGTACTTCAATATTAGACAATTGCACAATATGCCCACACTTACTACAATGAAATTGTAGACAATAAAATTATAAATATAACTTATTATTACATTATTTTTTTTAACTTTTGTAATTTGTATTTAATCCTGGTTTTTGCTGTCTACATATGCACACTTATTTAAATATAAATAAAAAACTGAATGAAATTTAGTCATTGATATTACAAAAAAATAATACTTTGCAAAATTTATTGATAAATATGATTGACTATATTTTTTACAATAAAATCAAAATAACTCGACAAATAATTTGTTTTGAATAAAAATACTGTATGTTACCTATGAATTTAAAGCTAATATATTATAAATAAACGATATTCTTATAATATATTACTTACATAAATATATTTATTAGTCTAGTTACGTTCACGTATTTCTTTAACATTGATATTCTTAGCATCACTTTTTTCCCCATTTTTGACATTACTTTCATATAAAAAACTTTCATATAGCTGCCACCACTTTATGCAAAATATCGGGAATTATTCCTTGTTTTCACTCAAAATATAATTCATAGTAACGTTACGCGAGACGTGACGAAGCAAACAATCGACTCTCCAATACAAAAAGAAAGTTGACAGTTTGTAAATAGTACGTAGAAGTAGCAGGTATTCGGTGTATGACATTTATTGTTTTTAAATTGTTCATAAATTCGATAGTTTAATATAGAAATAACATAGAGGAGTTGAGAAAGTGAAACCGTCAAAATAAACAGTGTTTTATAAATAAAAACTTTTACTCTCCATTATTGTAGAAATATTATATTATTTTTGTCATGATTTCTATGGTTGTTGAGAATTTCCTTGTCATTTTGCTTGTATTATTAAAAAATACAAGTAAAATTATATCATATAATTCGTAATAAGGTAAACTTAGGGTTAAGATACTCCGTCTGCCACTTTTCTTCCAGTATAGTTATAGACATATTTTTTTTAAATTATTACAGTTGTAATTATTAACTGCTTTCTTTCCTCATACGATGAAAGCTTATTTTGTCATTAACAAAGATAAAGAAAGTGCCTCTATATTAATTTGTAAAGGTAACTTACCTACGGCTAACCTAATAGAAACCTAACACGTCGATTATTTACATTTGTTTTTACCAATTTATAAGAATAAATTAATTTAAAGCTGCACGTACCTTTGAAACTAATACATTGCTTATTTTCTCATGTCAATACTCTGTTTAATATGTCCAAATGCGTAGCTGACATGATTACACTATTAGTTCTACCTGAAACAAAATATATATTTTAACAATTAAAAATATCACGAGGCCCTCGTGGCGTAGTGACACAAGCATGTGGCTGTAGGCGCGACTGTTATGGGTTTGATTTTTTTCATTTCCTTGTTCTGGTATCAAGGTAAAGAGTAACGTGGATTTCCATGCTTAATACAAACAAGTGTACAAAGTGTTAGTATATTGTAATAATACATAGAAGAATATTTTTAATATATTTTTATCTCTAACGTCATTAAATTAAGTATCTCTGACATGATTAAATGAAGTTCGGGGTTGAGTTCCGCCATCCAAAATGCAGAACAAGTGATACTGCCTTATACATTAGTAGAAAATGAAAGAAAAGTAGTGGTTAAGCACTGACTTGTCTCTGCTTCCTCCGCAAAATACCAAGCTTAAAGCTAGTGACAAAAAGCCTACATGTTCGCACATAATAATCAAGTTACATAATGATTTATGAATATGCATGTCCAATACAAATATCTAAGTAAATAGCTGACACGGTGGGCCGCGGCCATTGTCCACTGCCTTTTGTTTACCACTTTCACAATTAGGACGTTCACATATGTTAGACGAAAACGTCTTATGCCCACGTATCGCTTACGGTATTTAGTTGTTAGGTTTTAGGGTACCGTAGGTATTTAATTACAAACTAATTAATACTTCTAGAAATTTCTTTTACTAGTGACTTCTATGATAATAAGTAGAAGAAATTAATTTTGCCGTGTATTCCATTTTATAATGTAGCAGTCCTAATATCCTGTGTTTAGATTTTTTGTTATCCTTATTTTGATTAAGTTTTGTTGCGTTAGATAGCGAACGAACGTGTATAAATGCTATATATGTAGAGATATTTTATATTAATATCCACCTATGTTGTTTATAATGATAAATATCTACCGAATTAAATAGTAGCAGGCGGAGCAAACAAAATAATAATTTAGATATACTATTATATCTTTATTTTATTAAATCATTCATTGAGTCAATCTAAATAACAAAATATAAACAACACACTATTATTTGAATGAAATAACAATAAAATATCAATTCTTATAACAAAATTTATTATTTAGAAAGATAAAAGAAACTAAACGCTATGCTTAAAATAAATTTATTCATTCTAATAATAGCTCTTAGACATTTAGAGCTTCGAAGCTCATCCAAAAGTCTAGCCTCTTGAACTAGTCACTATAAATTTAAAAACAAATAACGACTCAGCAATCCAACCGTTGACCGACAAATTAGACACCGTTAAAGTTTAACGGAACGCAAAAATCGTGTCAGTGTGTAACTTTTATGATGTGAAGAGTTGGAGAAATGGCAGTGGCCAGGGTCACTGGGGGTTACCCGCGGGGGGTCTCTCAGTTTGCGTAAGCTCAAGTACTTACATATTAACGGCTTTATAGTCATTTAATGTAACGTTAATAGTTGTATTACCATTTGCGTAGTTAAGAAATTATTAACAAATTTTCTGGGTTCGATGGAGACGATGACAAATTTTTGTATTTAATATTTCGTTTTTCAGTCTGTAAGCGTCACTTTGGATTCTATTGTTTAAACGTTTTATTATTTATCGATAAAATGGGTGAAATAGGTTAAAAAAATTCTAGTCAATAACAATATTTAAAGATATTTTTCAAAATATCATCTAGAAACGAATATAATATTAGTATGAAGATCGTATGCTGTCAATTATATTGGAGTAGACAATTGGTCAAGTTCCAGTACTTTACATTTTAAAATTATTTTTCACTGTATTTTTTTTTTATATATATTATGATGATTTTTTTTTCAAAGAAAGTAATCGCGATACATAAATGACCTATGAACAGAGATATGAAATAACAAACACGAAACGGCAGTGGCGCGGGTCAGTTTAGGGTTACCCGCGGGTGGTCCTGGCTTAGCCAAATATTTGATTAATCACGCGTCGTCGGATAAATGCTGGCGAGCGTTTGATATGCCTATCTATGTTTATACTAATGTTAGTTAAGTTTTATATAAGACCGTATTTTTTTTTCAAAATTTTTGTAAGAAGAAAACTGTTGTGCAAAGTATATTTTTTCTTTTTTTCTTTGTCAGTATATAAAGGAACACTGTGTAGAGGACATCACCAATATCATAACTCACTAGTTAACGTGAGGTTTTAACCTACGACCATAACTTTCACACTTCACTTCCACCAGATTCATTTATTTTAAGTTTAGCTTTTTATATAAAAAAAAGATTATCAAGTAAACTATAAATAATGCTTAATAACTTAAAAGAATATACAATATTTATTATCTGATACATTCTAAAGTAGAGGTCAGGACCTATTGTCTAATATAAAAAGTTTATTTTGAGATGACCATTGTAACGTGACCTTTCATTTTATAAAGTTGTAAACATATATACATATATTTATTAATAATATTTTATTACAACATTAAATATATCTGTATCTTTATAATATGTCAAATGTTTGTTTTACTCTATAACGAAAACGACTGTCAGACAATACACAACTGGAGCTACGCGGCGTAGAACGCTGAACGCTGAACTATGAAAGTAAAATAGACGATTTCTCGTTATTTCTGTATTATAAATACTTAAGTTAAATTTTAGTCTATACAAATCAAATAGCGGGCTACAACTAGTGTTGTATAATTACTATATAGAGAGAGATGAGGCCATAACGTATACGACCATATACGTTTCGTTTGCCTCTAAATATATTTTGATTTATTTCTTGTAAAAAACAAGATAACAACTTTTTTTTAGTCAAATATCTAAATTTTAAATGTGTATGTAGTAATTGCTATAGATCTGTTCTTTAAAACAAAATTTCTCTGTCAAACGTATACAAAAAATAGATATTTAGTGAGATTTATCACTTCATTTATAAACGTTTTTCTTATACAAATTAAATAAAAATATTGTATGTATTATTATATTTATTCTAAAACTATTACTAACTATAAGGTATCCACATCGAATGGTGAAGCGAAAACTTAAGAGTAGTGTCAAAGTTCAAACATTATCTCACGTTAATGCGTGTGATGCGACCTTAATCAATTATAGTGGTGACCTTTGGAGGCTGTAGTGGTCTGTATTGTTATGAAATACAAAGTTATTGTTTCTACACAGATTTTATCATACATAGTTATTTTGTCTTTATTTGGAAATTCGAAAGTTTTCTTAAGCTTTTTCAACTTTAACTCAATTCAACAACAATTTAAATTTTCAGAAATTTTCTATATATTATTACTCAAAATCGTATTTGTAACCACCGTCTATATTTAAAGAAAAGGTCCACCTTTACACAATATCACGCTTATTTCAATTATTTCCTATAGCTGTAAGTTAACTTTTTACCTTACAATGTTTGCTCTAACACTTGTAAAATGAATACATTGTAATTAGAAGTCACTTTTACCGTCAATCAGTTGGAGAATTCAATAAAGCAGCTACCGTTGTGTACAACGCGGGAGTGACGGTGCGTTTTTATTTGAACCTACTTACTACTTAGTGGCCGCTACTACAAGATTCAATAGTTGATATGATATATATGAATAGGAAAGATAATAGTAAGGAAGTATTGCTTATATAATTAGAGCATAAATGTAGATATTTACATATTTTACTTATTTGGGAACGGGGATTGGAAATAAGCATTGAACCAACAACCATCGCGCCAAGTGTCACGCGTTGCTGTCTGTTAGCGTGACTCGTGTCTCAAGTGCACCATGACGGCAATTCATGATCTTAAGCGTCCAAATTTATAACAAGTTATTATTATTTTACAAAGTTTTCCTATTTATACCGTTTTTTTCTAGGATCAGGTTAATCTCCTCTTAAAACCGTAGAATTATTTTCATTACCTCGCTCTGATAAAATAACAAAGCGCGCGTTAAGCTCCGCCTGTAAGTACGCTATGCCATGAGAGTAGGTGGAAAGTGAGGAGCCCAATGTTTGAAAAGTGGGACCTATAGTAGTATAAATTAGAAGATATTCTTTTTCCCCTTTCTACCAGATTTCAATAGATAGATTCTATAAATATTAAACAAATATACAAAAACAATATAATACAAACGTCGTATAGAATTTAGAAAAAAAACATATACATATGATAGTCTACCATTAGTTGAATTAATATTATGATTTGCTGATTGGTCTTAGAAAGTAACGTCAGTGAGATAAAGGAGTATCGACTTGTATAAACTGACAGATGTGTTGAATATGTACAATATATTGATATATTACTTTCCAACGTCTTGATTTATTTTTTTTTGTCATTGTGGCGTACAACACAATCGCAGATATAAACTATTAATATACAGGTGAGATGTGAATATATTAATTTGATCGTTCTGAATTTAATTTTTAATTGGGAGGCTTTATATTCTTAATTCTATCACTGTGCTGAGGACCACATATTGTCCGGAATTCGGGTGGAAAGTGAGGTGGAAATATATGTCTCAATTCTAGTTGCCTATTCCTTTTTTTTTTTTTTTTTTATGGGAGAGGACAAGGCAAACGAGCGTTCGGGTCACCTGATGGTAAGTGATCACCGTCGCCCACGACCCCATGCAACACCAGAGGAGCCACAGGTGCGTTGCCAGCCTTTAAGGTGGAGATGAAGGGCACCGGGGCCCGGCATTACCTAATGCGAAACGCAGTGGCAAGGGCCACTACTTCACGCCGGTTTAAGATGCCGGGGGTGGTATTAATCCGGTCGAGTCTGCCCATGCGTGTTGCCATTACTGGCGACGTGACTCTTCCACACGTACTTTAGTCGCCTCTTACGACACCGACAGTACCAGGGTGATCCTATTCTAAGCCGGGACCACACGGCTGAAAAAATATATCTAATACTTTTTAGGATCTACTTTTATGATATACTATCTTACCAGCTTAAATTTTTTCTAAACTATTATCACAATATTGTCTTTGTGTTTTACACATACGCGTAAGTTTATTGTTAATTAATATTTTGGGCATTTTTGTTTAATTGCAATTCTTTTCAATTTGAATTAATTAGTAATTAATAATTTTTTTATATATAAAATTAATTTTTAGCATCTTTAATTGCATACAAATTTTTTCAATGAGATGATTTATTCAACAAATCGCAATACAAACAGAAAAACGTTATCATATGGCAGCCACTCAAGTAATCATTTATACAAATACTATGGAAACCATAAAATTTTTTACTAGCAAGAAATAATACTGGTGTTTTGGCCAGGTTATACTCGTTAATAGAACTAACTAAAAGCATTAGTTTCTGTTGTCACATTTTCCCGAATGTAGGCAAAGCACCATATCACAATATCGAAACTCTCCACTCTACACTTTTTATCGTTACAAAAATAATTTGTTTATAGTCCAGTACTAGCAAACAGGTATAATATATAACCTAGTTTTTTACTACAGTAAATTTGAATAATAAATGGCTGTTCCACAACAGCGAATGTCAATAAGCAGATATTTGACTGATTTATGATGATGCTGATAAAAATAATCTGTAACTTATTATTAATTAATTCGTACATTGTTCTTATTATTCATTTTATTATACATATATTATTTCTTTTATTTAATAGTTATAACTGTATGACGGAGCATACTTTTAAGTATAATAAGGGTTACACAAAGGCCGTCGTGGTGCAGTGGCACAAGGATGTGACTGTAAGCACGTCGGTTTTGCTTTCGATCCCCACTCGGGGATTATTATTTTTTTATCTATTTGCTCTAGTAACAATTCAAGCGTAGCGTTTAATTCCACTACTCAACACGCAATGCCTCAAAGATTGGAGTGTCTCAATACTAGATTCCCTCTGCCTACCCTGCTATAATGTATCACGCGATACAGTGCAAAAATGAAAAAAAAAGACAAACGATCGCACTAAACTATCATATAAACAATTTCGTATGTTAATTTCATATTACTTCCCCACCGATCTATCATTGGAACTGTTGACCCACGTTTGTCAGAACGCCTGCGCATCTCTCATTATATTTACTATCTTGAGTAACAGTCTAAGACAGCTTAACGTTTCGACGCTATAAAAAAATAACTACAGTACTCTCTTATATTTAGTAGGTCGAATTATATTAATTTTCTATGTGTGAATGTATCCTCTTACTTTTAACTGACAGTTTTATTGATAAGAGATTGTTATCACTTTATTGTGTTTTTTTTTGGGTATCGTAATGGCATTGTTTATTTTTATCGTACATTTTTTTGTATCACGCCTTATCCCGCTCATATTAAGCAGAGGGAATCTGGATATCAGAAGAGTTTTTAATTTTCCCCTTTTATTTTGTTACTATAGCGTGTAAAATAAAATAATTCATTTGAATTAATCCATCTATACTAGGAATACGACAAATCTGTGAACGAGGCTTAAAATAGTATCACAGGCTTATCCCCTACTAAATATTGAACTCATCGGGAAATCCACTTAGTAGTGGATTCAACTAGGCAATCAGCATGATAATTATACACAATATTAATTCTAATATTAAATTTAACGGGCCATTCATGAATTAGTATACTTATAGTTATTAAAATAATTTATTTTACGATTCCCGCAAGACATTTCACCTTTCGTACGGTTTCTCTGTTGAGCTAATACTCATTTAATTTGCTATTAAAATAGCCGTAAAGGTAATCATATCGCAGATCATTTTATATGGCTTCCTTCATTACTTTAGTTATTATCGAGTTGCCTGTGATGCATAGTAATCTACGCTATCTACGTATCGACAGTTGTGCTTGCTTGTATTGTATAAGTGGTACAGCAGTGGTAAGTCTATTTCGACTGAATTAGAAAGAGAGAAATAAAAAAGAGCCTATCCATTTGGTTTGGGTCGGAACGTGATGAAAAAATTACAATAATGACGGAGAAAAAATAAGTGGTAAGAGAGGTAGGAGGAGACCTCTGTTGACCTTCGAATTTCGGTTGTATTACATAATGTTTGAAGACCTGTCAGAAAAGTAACTGTTTATAAGGAAACTCATTCTTTATGTATTTACAATTAAACGAGGCAATTATATTTACCATCATCGGTTGTTATATCAGAGTTTGGTCTGTAATAGCAGGTTTTACGTTGTCATACTACTTTCTACATAATTATTTACATTACCTTATTCATAGTAGGTAAAGCTTAGACAACATTTTAATATTTTTTATGATATAGGAAAAACAACAACTGTTGTAGCCTCTCGCTGTATCCCGCACATAGCAGGATATACAGAGGGAAAGTAGTGTTAAAACACTCCGTTCTCATTTATTATATTACAAATTCAAATACTATTTATAATATATTTTCAACTCCACATTTTACTTTATGTATTAACTTCTTAACTACATATACAACTACATACAAATAAAACAAACTGTCAAGCTTAAGACCAGACTATAAATACATCATATAAATACTATTAAAACCGCCTATCTCCGTATTTGCTTTGTTACGCCGGCATCTCGAGATAGCATCTCCCTTTATCTCAAGATCAGTTATGGGCTTCCGTTCTCATTAAGTTAATAAATTAACGAAAACGTTTGAAACATATTCACATAATATAATATTCATGAACATCGGAACTAATCGATTACAATTTATATTTGAAAAGAATGCGAATAACCTCATTAGATATTTTTACTTTGATGGATCTTAATTATAGCTATTATGCCTGTGTTTTAATATGTTAATTTCTTTGGTGTGTGTGCCGCTTTATCTAGAGGCTTGGTAGCTGGTTTATATATATATATATATATTGATTGATAATCCACTATAGAAAATATTAAACGTCTCGTATTCGGACGTAAAGCTTAATATATGTTTGCAGAATATCGGGTATAATACATGATTTTAAGTATTTTCATTTTTTTGGTCTGATAAGACAAGGCGCCCATGGACTTCATGATCCAACAAGCAGTATCTGGAAATTGCAAAAAGAGAGTGGAATTCACATCCCATGGATTCACCGTGAATTCTAAGCTTCCACGTGATCGCACTCACCCCATTGGGTTATAGTGTAAAGAGCATTGTTTGTGACCTGTGCCCCTGGACTTTTCACTCTTCCTTGGTTCTCCATCTTAACATTACATACCGACGCAAAAATCAAATTACAAATAAACATATGTATATATTTACTAATAAAAATGTATAGAGACAATGCCAAGATATTCGATCTCCACCGATCAATTTAAAAAGTCGATACGATATAAATGGCACCGTACCATTAGTCAATAAGTCATTTTAATTAAATCATCCGATGTGCACTCTCTAGACGTTCGACAGGTGGATCGTTAGTGATGCTGTATGATTTATCAATGAGATTCAGCTCGCTATTTTATTTGCATGGACTATAAAACTTAAGATACCCAAACCTTCTCACTTTTGCAAGATTTTCAGGAAGTCTTTTCTTAATATTCTGCAAGGAATTTCCCAATCTCCATCTCTCTTTTTATTACTTGTAGTTGTCTGCTGTACGTTATGTGTCAGTCAGTCATATTTAATTTAATAAATAAAAACACACATTTTTATCTCATAAATGATATATTACAACCATCTTTTATTAATTCATTACGTTAGTTACATTATAAGGAACAAAAGCTATAGAAAAATCGATAACCTAGATGGTTCAACAAAGTATCTATGCCGTACAGTAATTACATTAACAGCGCCGGACATCCTACATAATAGAGACTTGTTACATTGAAGCAGGAAACTTTTTATAATAGTTTATATGTTCCTTTATAGAAGTAGATGAGATAATGTTAAATAGCATATATCATTATAAGTAAGTACGGGTTGGGTTCTCACCTTATGTAATTAATATGGATCGTATATATTTTTATATAATTTAGACTATGGGTACTTTATAAATACTTACAATGGGAGGGCAATCATGGTGAGTTTGATCCTCACTCGAGGAAAGGAAATATTTATTTTAATTAATATTTTAATTTCCTCATTCTGGTACAAAGCGCGACGTTGAGTTCCGCCACTTAACACGCAATGCTTTCAGAATTTGGGGGAAAGTGGCGAACGGAGTGTCTTAACACGAGGTTCCCCCTGCCTGGTGTGTGCAGGATACAGCGTGAAGATGATTTTTTTTTCATTTAGAGTGGACTTAATCGTTATTTTCCAGTCAGTTGTGATAAATAAAAACATTAAAAGCATAAGAGAAAGAACTAGAGAGCTTACAAATTCAGGACATAGTGGGTGGAACGGCGTAATTCTAAATTTAATGCCAATTACGAAATAAAAACATGCAATATGTTCAATATATTATAATTTTAAAATGAAAATGCTGAATTTTTCAAGGATTAATACAACATAAAGTTCATCAAAACTTATAAGTAATAAACATAATATAAACCTAATTTTAATTTAAATTTTGAATATAATAATTCCATTCTATACATTTCATTAAACCACAAACAACATACAAGGTACCCGTATATAATTATAGATCAAAGCTGACAGAAGACAGAACAGTATAGCTAGTACTAAGTAGCGATCTCAAAATGTTAATCTACAGACAAATCGCCTTATGTGTTGTGGTGAGAATCTGACACACCTGTACCGGTATACCGGTATTAGTGATGTTCATTATGTTATCGATATATGAAATTTAAAGTATTGAGAAATATAATATTTATAAATGAAAATCGAGCCAACAACCGTAGCGTATACAATTAGACGTTGTCATAAGACGCTACCACGACCTCTTAATGAAACATATGCCTAGTTTTATTTATTTTATAGAAAAACAAAGAAACTAAAAATAACAGTTATATCTTTGTTTTTCTGATGCTTATTATTATTTATATATTTATATAATAAAATTAATTGAGCCATCAATAAAAAAAATCACATTTTAAATATTCCACGATCAAAGTATCGATATAATATAGTAACATCTCTTTAGTGTCGTGCTGCGTAAGGCTCGATCTGTTCAGGTCGTAAATCACATGCTAATATCGGTTAAGCTACTCGCTAATCTGATATGAGCATGAAAAAAGTCTTTTATCTTTATATATTTTTTAATATTCTGCGGAGAGTTAAAGAGAAGACGTCACTCTGTTCTTTAGTTTAGATTTATTATTCCATTTACTCTGCACCACAACTGGCCTCATTTAAGTATTTCTTTATTGTGGGATTTAAACCCGTGAAAATCATATATGGGCTGATATGTTAAATGTAATTAATTTTGCTAAGATGTCTTAAAATAAAAAAGGTAGCGTCACACTTATTAGCTGTGTAAGCAGAGAGATATAGAATTGAGTCACTTTGTTTTGTCAAATTTTCCAGACTGCTTGTCGAGTAGCGAAACTCATCGCCGCCCTTTCTACCAGAGCGGGAAAATGAAAATCAAAATGTAGAAAATAAAGAAAATAAAAGTCTATTAGTCACTCAGTAACATTTTAAAGCTGTCAAAAACTAAATAATTGGTTATTTTCTTGCAATATTCTCGACAGTAGAATAAGCTCAATTCACATTAAGTAAATACTTTATATCATTGTTGTCTACGTAATAGTTCATTATTCAAATTCACAAGTAACTAATAGCGACGTAAATAGAAAATTAGCCTAAAGATATGACAAGAATGCGAGGTGCGTTTCCGTGTTGAATAACTTGTTGATAATAATTATCTTTAAATAGAAATGTCTATGGGCAGAGAAAAATAATATTTTGTATATGTTTTTACTTTTATCACGTAACAATATTTTTTTACTCTATCGTTTAGTCTGGATTTGGTCGCGAAGGTAAGGAAAAGAAGAGAGTCGACAGTCTCCGAATTCCACCCAAATTTAAAGCAGAGTTTTAAGTGGCGTAATTTAACACCGCACTTTATAAATAAACTTTATATAACTGTGACAAAGTCGGTTAATTATCATTTTAATAATAGTAGAGTATGCGTCATTAATAAATAAATTATATTGCCTTGTCCCACATAATGAATATTCAGATCATTACATACTTCACAGAAGCATCTTAATTGATATATAATAAATGTAATACCTCAGAAATTAAATATTATAATTATTATATGTTTGTGGCGGAACTTGACACCACGCTTAGCCTGGTTCGGGAAAATGAAAATATTAAACATTTATTATAATTTCCCCAATCGGGAATTGAACCCATATATTTACAACAGCAGGCTTGTGGCCCTGCGCCACGATTGCCTTTAAATACTATTTTATTATAAAAGTTAAATAATTTAAAATTTCCTTTACTCTTAACCCCAGGAGTTACTCGTATACCAATATATTCAGCCCCTTTTATATTGATGAGTGTTTCACTAAATGTTTATAATATATATAATATTTGGTATATTGCTTTTGGTATATTGGGTAAGTATGACTGTGAACGTGGGTCTTTCGTGGGATTTTCTTAACACTATGTTCTCTGTTTACCATGCTAAAGTTAAAGTTTTAAAGGCTATTAATATTTACCACCAGGTGGTATACTTATATATAGCTATATATCAATTACATCACAGCCATTAATTTATGACTTATTAAGTACTTGTATATTCATTGAAAAACAATATTGTTTCTTAATAACTTATCAACATACAAAAAGAACAACACTGTACGTATGATAATTGCAAAGTATTATTGAAATATTTATTCATAGTCTTTGTTAACTATGTAACAAGCTGTTTTATCGTGAGTTTTCATAAATATGGAAGTTACTGCATTCTATTATTCTTCGAATGGTAAAGGTGGATGCACTCTAACCATTTTGATAAAACTTTTGTCTTTAAATAGAATTTAGAATTGAATAAACGATGTGTTTTAGCAATAAATACTGTACGTTATTAGTAATAATATGAAAATTGTATGTATTTCTTAATGCTTACATGTTCATAAATTATAACTTTATTATTTACAAGTGAAGTTAGTGTAGGTAGTTGTGAATTTTATTTTATTGTTGTTTAAGTGCTTTTTTGATAACGATGCAAAGTTGCGGCATTGAGGCAGAAAATAAAATCAAAAACAAAAAGTATTATATAAAAGAAGAAAATAAGTTATTTAAAAAAAAATCAGACATTACAAAAGAAAAAGTTCAGATTCTTATGTTTGGTAATAACTATTTTGACTTGCGTGACATTGCATGTTGATTGGAACTGAACGCCGCACTCTGTCTTCGTTATTACTTATAACATTCGATTAACAATTTAATAAAAAGCTCGGAAGTTGACTAAGCCAGAATAATCCATAAAACGATAAAACTTTGTCAGAACCCACAACCGATTAACTTTGTAAAGTATAATGAAGAGAGCTTCCGTCGCTTAGAAACTGTACGTTTCTTCTCTCCCACGGTTTAACTTTATTATATAACGCGAGTTCCTGTTTCTACAACTTTTTTATGTAAATTTGATTTGTTGATTTATATTAAAGTTATATAACTATAGTTTACATTTCATTTTATTTATTTGTATCTTATAGTTATTTTCCGAGAATTTTTTTAGAGGCTTTTGTGACGTAATCTATGTCATCCATATCTGACCGTAAAACGAGATATTTGTGAGTCAATTTTCTTTTCGAAGACGTAGTGTCATAGTGGCACAAGCTTGTGAGTGCCAACGCACTACGAGTAGAAAATGCTAGAGTTGTGGGTTCGATTCCCAATCCCACATTCGATTCCCACACCACGAAAAATGAGATATTTAACATAATTATATATGATACATGATTATAATAATTTAGGTACTTTTTGAATGATTTTAACTAGCTTCAATTAAGAAAAGGTTTAAAAAATACAAATTTATACTTCGAGAAATGAAATGTAGAGCCTCTATTCAACAAAATTGTAGAAACATAAGAATTTTATAATAAAAATCTTCTTCTAATAAACCTTTAAAACATTCAGCATTCATTCTCGCGAAAGCCCAACTTGTTATTCATGAAAGTAGAAGTTACCTTTTCATTGTAAACTAGTTTGAACATGAGGTTTCTCTTGCCTTACCTTATATGGACGATCTAAGCAAAGTATATGATAATTATAAATTTATATTCTTTATATAACTTTGAGCGCCGGAACTCAACGCAGCGCTTTTCCCTCGACACGAGAGGTAAGAAACAGATACATAATTTTAAGTAAATATTTCGTTTCCTCGAGTGGGGATCGAACCCACAAAGGTTAAACTTATTAAAAATATTTTATGGGTATTGTTATTTTTACAAAAACACAAGGTGTTGTATGGTCCTATTTTAAGAATCGCCACGCCAACAAGGTATAAATAAAGAAGAGATCGAAAAATTTACTACACAAATACAGCGTTAATAATGGAATATATTTGTATTAATAATATACATGCGTATGTGAAATGTACATATTTATATACGATCATGGCGCAGATGACAATTGTCTAACTGATGAATTAGTAGTGGGTTCGATTCTCACTACAAAGTGTTCTATTTTAAGCATTTCATTTTTCGATTTTAAGAAAAACAATATTGGGTTCTCTAAAAAAGAGAAACTTGTGTCATTAGGATCCCTCTGTTTACAATTTTACATGAAGTATGCAGTAGATGCGTGATAAAAAATATAATGATAAGCTTACTCGTTGAATGAAAATGACGATCTATCATAATATAATTTCACATGAAGCTGCTATCTAACTATCATATTAAAAAAGCTACTATAAATATAGTAAAAATGACAGAAGCAAGTAATTACAGCTTATTTATTGCAAGTGGTAGAAAAAAAAACCACTGAATTAATTTAACGGAAAGTTAACTTAGAGGTTTGTAATTATACGGTTACAATAATTGATAGTTGCGAGGTATTTTGTTCCATGCAGATGCCTCGTACGACGTGTTAGGGCGTGTACGTAATGTAAACGTCTTGGAATTATTTAACATTTTTATTCAAATAGGTTGGCGTTGTTTTTTTTGCACTTTTTTTGCTTTTTCCCGCAGAGTATGCAGAGGGAAGCTACTGTAATTTTTTTTAGCTCTTTTTCGGAGACATTTCGTGTCTAAATATCAAAACTTACCGCCCTACTTTGTCTTCTAGAGCGTGAACATAAAAATAAATAGTTTTCCCGATATGTAATTAAGAAAATAAAATTATAGAATTATAATAGTCTTAAGGTACTTACTTCCAATAAAAAAATTGTGGATTCGAACCTACAACTCTCCTATTCTGTGCCACTAAGGCATTATAGCGTACAGTAATTACGTTATAGACTATTAAGAATTCGGTATTCTATTTGTAGGTTACAATTGGTCACGATTGTTTTACAATCTGGATGATTTTGTGAGTTTAGTTGCGTATTTTTAATTATTCATGGAATTTTTTGCAATTTTTTTCAGGGTGCTTCAAAATCAAAAAAAAAAATTTAAATTTTGAATCGTAACTTCAATATTTATTTAATTAAAATTTAAATGAACATATTACTTAATTTTTTTACTAATAGTATAAAATTAAGCTTATTTAATATCTTTTTCATATTTATGCTAATAAGAATAAATAATATATTTGTGTATGTTATTTCAATTATTATTACATTATTGGGCCGTTTACTGTCCTTAATTAATACATTATATTCGATAAGAATTAATTTGATCACTTTATATAATGTAAATTATTTAAAAAATCATTAAATTTGTAAGTGTAACCAGAAACAAATAACAAGAAAGTATTATCTAAATAAATAAAATAAATCTTTGCGGACTATATTTTCAAAAACCCTGGCTGTTGTGACGGTGTACGGTGATTGCTTGATGAACAATTACGCAGATTGGCGTGGAGAGTCCAAAATTTCTTATAAAACATCGTTATTTAATTGTTAAACGCCTGAGTTTCTTTGGTTGCAATTAGATTGTTACAGAAGTATTTTTATTGGACCATAAAAGAGGATATGAAATAAACAAGTAAATATATTTTTTTTAATTAAATAATTGACTGTTTTTTTTACAAATTGATAGAACAAAAAGAAACATATCCTATTATAATCTCAAATTCCTGTCTCTGTAATATTTCACTTGTCCGCCGCGCACACTCGCGAGTCGCATTGTGTCGTGGAAATAGCGTGGTTCGCGCTAAACATTGATTTTACGACACAATTGCTTAGCTCTTGTGTGGTATTACAGATGTTGACTTACTGGAAAAGGCTATTTATATATATAATTATTAGAATATGGAGAACGGATACGCTATGGGAACGGAGTGTCTCTGAGATTCTCTTTGCCTGTCTTGTTATGCGTGGTATACAGGGTGAGCTTAAAGAAATCTAAGAGATATTTGTGATAAAGTTGTTGATGTAGTTAATCTATTTTATTAAAACAATAAGCAGTGGATCTCTATTCTCTTATAAATTTTTGAGACAAATCATGTTGAGTGGCGGAATTCGATATCACGATTTGTCTAGTTACCAGATCGGGGATGAAAATATTTTATATTTCATTCCCACTCGCGTATTACCCTGAATCGAACCCAGAACCGTCACGTGTACCTCCATTGATCCACGATGGCCTATGCTTTTGGAACACCCTAAAGTGCTAAAGTACCTGAAACGAAAGAATAACAGATTAATATTTTTGCAAAACATATTATATATATATATGTTATTTGATTTATTGTTTTATGAATATGATTATCATAATTAAAAAAGTTTTGTCTGTCTTATGTAACTGTATATTGTTTTATTACTTACAGGTGTTGAATTACAGAATGGAAATATTGTAATTTATGCAAAAATGTTTAAGTAAAATGATATATTCTGTATGGATGGATACAATGCTTGTGGGTTCCAATATAGAATACAGCTGATGAATTCTTTTAAAAATTATCTACACATTTAAGAATTCGGTTGAACGCTTTAATTTCCGGCAGTTGGAATTGTACCTATGATCTATTCTAATCAAATTTCATTCTCTTAATGTATTGCTTAACCCGCTCCTAAAGATACAGTAAAATCGTGGGTGCAAATAACTTAGTAACATGTTAGCTAATAACATATGTTCTTTAATATTATTTTCATTTGAATTACTATTTATAAATATTTTACGGAGAACGGAGTGTCTTAAACGGAGTGGCTTTCTACGCCTACCGTGCTGTGTGCTGATGCAGCGGGAAGCTGATTTATTCTTTATTCTATATTTTCTGTCTCGCAATAGAATTTCATCTACTTTACATAACACAAACAGCATTAATGTAACGGATCTAATAGAATCACCCCGAGGCGTTATCTTAAAATCTATTTGATGAAAGCGTAGGCGATAGGTGTTGCCTAATTGTAAACTTACGTACAAATTGATTTCATATCAATATATCTTTATTATGATTTGTTATTTAGAATGTTTCTTGGCTCCGTATTCTATTATGGGCATTGAGAGATATATTCAAAAGAATGTAGTAAATTAAGCTTTTTTGAGACAGAACCACTGTGTTACAGAGATTTTATAGGTCATTGAGAAGTTTAGTATATCACCGAGTCACTAAATGAAAGGCAAATTAGATTTAATTTTAAAAAATAACTTGTTTAAAATAAATAAAACTGGATACATAAATATATAAATGAATTAACTCTAGAAATAGGTATAATCTACATATGTTTAAATTACACTGTCAGTTAATTCCAGTAAATATCGTATGTACCTCCATATAATTGAATGGAATGAAAAAAATATATTATATATTAAATAAAATTAAAAATACTAAAAATTTTCTAGCAAAACGAAGAACAAAAAACCGTTCGTCATCCGAAAGAATATAAACATAATTGTCTCAAGTGGTAACCAAACTTCCACTCCAAAGCAGACACATAATATATTCTCAAATCATTATAATCCATTCTATTTATTACTACTTAATAAAAAAATATGAAAGTCAATGTCTCATCTAGTGTTTGTAGATCTAAAGTTTACCTACACGCACTTGTGAAGCGGTGTTTCTATGACATCACGCCTTTGTCCGGAGAGTGGGCAGACAAAAGCGTCTGCCAGAACATATTGACCATTGTCGATGTACGAATGTTGCATGGATGTCGCATTATTTTGTATCTTTTTTTCAGCTTCACGCCGTATACCACATATGCGGAGGGAATCAAGTGATTTGTCTCGACACCAGAGCGAAGAAATGAAAATATCAAATATTTCATTCCCTCGAATGGGAATCGAACCTTCAACTTGTCGTGTTTACAACCGCACACAGATTCACCTGCGCCACCATTGGCCTCAAATTATACATATATAATAACATATTAAATAAAAAATCCGTGTAAACTTAAATAGAAGCTGACAATTCGAATGTATATAACGAGTTCGTTCAGCTTACAAAAGCTATGTTTGCGTCACGATCGTCTTGTATTTGACTAAGAATATTCATTTGAGTGATAATATAATATATTAATGTTTATTTATAATCTTCTTACCTTAATTATATTATAAATTCACTATTTGAATATTAACTATTTATATATAGGAATAATCTACGACTAACTAATATTTAAATACTGAATTTATATATGATTAATCTACAACCGTCAAATTACAGGATGCGTATGATGAGAAAGTGTATTCTTCAATATAGTGTCAATCCCATAGAATCCCCAAATAATCACGTAAATATATAAACAAAGTGAGCTGATAAATAACGGAATTCCACTATTTATCTTGTCCAAGACGAAGGCATAGATGGTATATGAAGTTACAATAGAAGCTGACGGTTCAAAGTGTTTGCACAGTATGTTTGTTCTGCTGACAAAAGTTCCTTATGTTGTGTTTACGACTAAGTACAGTACGCTCGATGAGTCGTGGCTGCTGTGAAATTAGACTTTTCTAAAGTTTTGTCCATTGTTCACACGAGAAGAATATAATCAAAATTTTAAAAAAAATCCTTTAATCAAATCTGCCAATCAAATCCGCCACAATTTCTAACTCCATGGCTGCCATAAGTCGTCAACCGTATTGTACAAGGTGGACTGAGTTATGCTCATTAAGATCGTACCTACAGATGGTGTCAAAGCACTAAAGAGACTGTAAAACAGTTAACTTTATTGTGTTCTGTCAGTTTTTTTTTTGGGTTTTTTGTTGTGTCGCGTCACTGTGTTGAAAGTATGTGTTAAATTATGATAGTGAGTTAATTCATTTTTGTCTACAGTACGTAATATAATAACTAATGAAAAGAAAAAAAATATTTATTATTCTCACATATGTCACGTTATTCCTCGAACTCGAATCCCGAGTCCAAGTCGAGTGAGGACAATTCAATTAATTATGAAACGCCGTCCATTTAATACGCAACGAGGTATCTGGTGCTCTATTAACATCTTGGAGTGAAGATAACAAAAACATTCCAATTTAATCTTCAGTTCTGGACAGAGCATTAATAAGTCGAAGGGCCATTAGACTCCCAACGCTGCTTATCTGATTGAGATTTATGATAGGTGGTCTGACGATTGAGACGCAACTGTTACGAGATTGTCAGCAGCGATTTTGGGATGTTTTCATTTGCCGATTTGTTTTTGTGTGTTTGTAGAATTCAGTGGAAAGTGGGAGACAGCCTTTCCATTTCCAGGTCATTTCTGTCTACCCTTCTATAGTGGCCCAGCCTAACAGAAATAATAAAATACCGCCTTATCAAGAGTAGTTTAGCGCAATAAATATTTTTCAAGGACTTTAAAAAGTATATATTAACATAATAATTAAAACTAATGCTCAAACTATTAATTCTTAACACGAGGTTAAACTAAAACTCCATTTTCTTTCATACAGATTAAATACCACCGATACAATGACAATCTTTGACGTGTGTTCAGTTGTCTAACCTCCTGTTAGGAGATTTATCTCTCTCCCCAACAATGGAGTTAAGCATCGCCGTATATTTATTACGAAGATCCAGAGATATGGTGCTGTAATGAATGATTTGTTTGTTATCTTCTCTTAATTCTTACGTTAAATGAGTGCTCGTCTGCATATTGGGTGAAGCAAGGTGGTCTGGTTATATGAAGTTCTATTTTTAGTTAAAAACAAACAAAAAAGTTATTTGTATTTAATGGCGGAATTAAACGCCGTATCTTTTAACTTTATAAGGTATATTAAAACAATAATAAAATTAGAGCCAGGCAAGATTTGAAGGCACTACTATTCAAAATGATTACTAAAACCAAGTGAAAGAACAAATTATCTTCAAAGCTCATCGTGACTTCCAAATTTATTTTCCTAATTTAATTTTCACCAGACAGGCATACCTAATTCCGTCAATACACATTTCAGTAAAAAGTTAAAGGTATAATATTTATTTAACTACATCGCGGTCACAAGTTAACGGTTTATTAAATACTCATTAAGAAACAGCATAGCAAGTGATTTCGAACGGCCTTCATAAATATGCCCGAATAGATATCGTCTTGACACGCCCGTGCTTTCGATGATAAAATTATAATAATTGCTTGAGGATCCTTTCTAGAAGTTTATATTGTGAATATAATGTGGTTTTTGATTAAAATGTGAAACTTTTTATTTATGATTTTTACAGTGTCGTTCAAAATTACGTATAAAAAAACCGTATAGGTATCGCGGTTAACGCTCTGTATACTAAGCTATGTCGATTTTTAAAGTATGAAACATCATTTTAAACATTGATTAGAAAAAAAAGGAGAAAAAATAATGATTTCTCACTAATTCCTCTCTTCAATTTTTCAAGAACCCATTCGAAAAATTTCCCACATTATTTCACAATTTTTACACGTTCAAGCAGTATATCCATAAGAACCATCATTACGGGACTTCAACCGGCATCGAGTCGGCATCGAGTAGATGGCTATCGTAAATCGATTCAGATTAGCTACCAAAATGCGTTATCGATTAATCACTCGATAGTACAATGGTATTCTATTTGGGACAGAATGGATTTCACTGGCGTTGCGTTATTTATTTCGGCCTTAGCAGGTGTGCCTCGCTCTTATGCAGGTTGTTGCATTATTCAAATTTAAATGTACGAGTGTGATAGAGTTTGAGCTTAAAATATGGAAATCTGTGATGCTGCTCGTTTTATTGTGGGAAATTGATTTTTATGGTGATTGTGTTATTTTTTATTTTTGGTTCGTTATGAAATTATTTTGTTATGTCATCCTTTGTAACATAAGCGGGTACAGTTATAGAATATTTTAAATGTATGGTGTTTTAGAAGACGAAGAATCGTGGATGCTTGGAGTGGGAACTAAATAATCCAAATACTTTTTCAACTGTATGAGCTGCATATACAAATTCTAATACCTACCAATAAAAACAGCCTGTATTGTAACTAAGCGTAAAGAAATATTATTAATATTAAATTTGTTACATCCCATACTTAACGTGCTATCCGTTGAAGCCTACCGCTATATAACTAATAGAAAAATACAAAACTCTTATACCTATGACAATAAAGCTTAAAATAATGTAATTTTCTAATAATTTTCTAAGGCGGTGTGAGAAAAGCCATAAAGGATTATGTTTATAAGTCAACTATGATTATACATTGGAAATTTGACAATCGTAATGAGCTGTTCACTTTCATGGGAAATTTTCTATGGTATCTTAAATAAATGATATTTATAAGTATTTATATTATTTATAATGTCTATGTGAAATGAAGTGCTTTCACTGTTTTCTAATGACTTATAAGTGATAATTTTTTTTGAGATTTGCTGTAATACGTTATTGTTAGTATTGTTAGATGAAAACTATTTTCTTTATTTTTACATTTTATAAAAGAAGTATTAAACTTTTTTACTTCAAGACAAACTTAAAATTTAGAGTATGAATAAAGTTTTGAACAATAGATTGTTTTTGGGTTAACGGCCAATATCTTAATTTAAGAGGAAAAACTGTAATGCCTTCTCAGAAACATACGTGAGTAATCGGTGACAGCATCAACGAGAATGTGTGATACGAGTGGTGAAATTCTACACAATCCGTACAAAAAGTAGATCGTAAGCTATATTGTATTTATGTGGGAAAATACGTTAAATATCCATATATGATTTTGTGTCAATACTTAAAAGTAGTATAGGCAGGAAAAAGACGTATAAAACACGGGAAGTCGGTTCGATACCTGTTGAGCTAATGTTTTATATCGGAATTACGATTTGCTTATATTTTATTATAGATTATATATTCTATAGATATTATATTATAGCATAATATATACTTTTTTATTGAAAAAGACTAGACAAACAAATGTATCGGTCACTTGATTGTAAGTGATCACCGTCGTCCACGGAGCCATGACCACCAGACCAGAGGAACTATAGCGTTGCCAGCTGTCAAGGTGGAGATAGAGCGCCAGCGGTTACAAGCATGAGATCCAAGCAAAAACCACCGACAGCAACCTTGATCCTGCGCTCATTGAGAAAGCTGGCGATCCACTCGCATAAATTCTCGGGAAACCCATAAGATAAAAGCGGTTCTGTGAAGTATGTAAGTATTATCACAGACAACTTCAGGGTAAATAACAGACTATAACAGGGCAAGCAAAAAGGTTCTAGGGTTAAAACACTTTATTCCCCGCTTTCCACTAAAATTCGAGACATTGAGTGGCGTAACTTAACGCTGCGCGTATAAAGACACATAGTAATCTTCTTAATTTCAACGCATAACCTATTTATTATCTAAATACACTACACTACTAAATAAAATCAACAAAGGTAAGCAATAATAGTATAGTAAATAGGAAAATTTTTAAATCATTCACCAATTATATGACAAACGACACGCAATGGACGTGACGACGCGATGTCACGGTAATGATATGGCTGTTACTGTAAGGCGTTTCACTTACTATTATATGCGTTTAGAATAAAATTATGTTTTTTAACTGATGATTTTTTTTAAAAAACGAATACCTTAAGAATATTTTGTTGTTCATTTAATTTAAAATATTCATAGCTTAATCGTATGTAACTATTATTTCTTAACTTTATTAACGTGAAAGAATTAACGCGTTGTAATAAGCCTTCCTCATACAAAAAAAAACATTACACTGATTTATAATTATTCTATAATAATTATAAATTATTCTATAGACAAACTAATTATTATTTCTTTATTATTAGTAAATAAAAGGAATAAATAGCACTTTATAACATTTACTAATCATCGCTTCTATTTAGTTCAGTGCGTAGAGCGCAGTATATTTTAACAAAATGACAGATAATTACATTTTTATATTATTTTCGGATTCACTAATATATTATAAAAATGTTTTGAATTTTTATTTTCTTTTAGCTTCACGTTGTATCCCACATATAGAGGGGTAGGCAATGGGAACCTGGAAGTTTAGTGTTATGACGCTCTATTCCCCTTAAAATATTTCCGTATCCCAAATTGTACCGAATTCAAGTGGCTGCGCTTGAGTTGCAGAAGAACTCAACGCTGCACTTTTTCTCGTTACTAGAGCGAGAAAATGTTAATATTTAATACTTCGTTCCCCCGAGTAGGAATTCGACCCAAAACCGTCGCGTTTACAACACGCACGCTTATGCTTATGCTTATGCTCTTGCGCCACGAAGCTAAGGCCTCATACATTTTCTCTATGTTATTTTATTAATATTTTTTTGTTATTTAAAATAATCGAACTCAGCCTTTTTAGATATGTTATTATTAGACATTGCAACTACAGTGCCGAGTGGTAGTCATTAGTGGAAATAGAGCTGCAAAGCCTCCACGGAAGGTCGACAGTTGTCCATGACCTATCGAGCCCTACAATTATTATCGCACTCATAATTTGTCTTTAAAACACTTCCACAGAAATAATTACATTTTTATTACAAATAACTAAAAATATAAATTTTTTTTTTTATAACAACAACTATATTTTAATTATTTCGAAGAACTTTTAATATAATCTTGTAATTGTATGACGTCCCAGATTCTATCTGTAGAATATAGAGATTCTATATATAGATCTAAACGAAACGTATCTAAGTAAACAGTTATATTATTTATATTATATCCCCATTTTCTACCTAATTGTCAGACATAGCGTGTTGAGCGGGTATATTAATGCGATATAGAGCAAAGAAATGAAAAAAAATTAAATTTAATCTTAGCGCTGTCCCGCTGCGCCTCGACGGGCTCAATTTTTAAACTATATGAATATATACAGAATACTATATCTATTACATGACATTATCTATATCTGTAGTATACTTATAATAAAATAAAAACGTATCCGTGTCTGTACATGGAAGATATATAAAAGAATTGTGTTACGATTGTTGGTGACATATAGTAATTTAATAGAACCAATTACATCTTTTCTTTAAATTTACGTCTAGTCTAGTTAGTATTACGTCTGTGCAAAAACATAGATTCACGCTAAGCTCACAAACGGCTTCGTAAATTTAATAATAATTTTTATCATTATTATATATTTTGGCAAGCTTCTCTTAACATTTAGTATTTGTTTTATTTCAAACTGTCAATAAATAATTATAAATACTAAACATATATATATGTATTTATAAAGCTAAAATCAAAATCAACAATTTTTAAGTAATCCTCCATCATGACTCATACACAGATTACATAGAGCAGAATGTGGTTCAGAAAAATCTCGTTTGACGTTTCGTAAGCGGGAAATTTTACGCAAACCGAGTGGATGTCGGCCATTACTCGAGAGCAGCACTGACAATCTACTAAAGCCTTAAGTTTAAGTTGATCGGCTTGTTTTACAACTTTTTATTGTTTCTTCGATTTTCGCTTTGTATTTTTTTATATATGTAGTGTATTACTATAACAAAGGAATTGTTATAGATGAAATGTCAGTCATTAAGCGTCGTTTTCGCTTTTTCATAGTTTTTATTTATAATCACTGACAAATTTGTTATATAAGAAAATAGGTAAAGACTATTTGTTTGCTGCTAAGGTACGATTGTTTTTTGGGGATATTAAATTAACTTGGATAAGAAAAACTATTAAACAATGTAACGACTTATATTTATCATTTATATCTCAATTTATTATAAGAATATAAATATTAAACGAACCAAAATCATCAAATTATTTAAACACGTCACGTATCGTTATCTTTTGTAGCTTACAAGATGTAATTTTTTGTAACAAGCGCGTATTGGGTTTCTGTCATATTCATATAAATCATAAAATAAATAAGTTATACTTTTTTGAGTCGAAGTTACTTCTTTAATAAAATTAATGTCGTATGACTTCTTGTCACAGTCTATTAAATAAAACACTTTTCATAGTGCCATATTAATACGTCACAAAAAAAATTGGTTAATTAAAATACCTAACAAGTTAAAGGTATTATAGCGCTCATACGTGAAAAATGTCATTATAATTTCTAATTTCTCTTTCTTCTCTGTCTTAACACTGAGGTTCCCTATGTCTACCCTGCTGTGTCCGGGGTACAGCGTGAAGCTTAAAAACACTAATTGACGTCCTTGAGTGTGACGATAAACCTATTAACTGTAATATATAATAAATCAAAAACAAACTATAAGAATTTTCCTATACAATGCCTCAGCCTAGTTATAGTTAAAGTAAAAAATAACACAAATAATAACCTGTCGCAGTTGACATCTGTCCGGCGCGGGCGCTCGGGGCAGCACGGTCGGTTGGACAAAATCAGGTATCACAATTAACCCATTAACGCCCAAAATGAAACTGCAGTATATTTTTCTATTGTTTTTCTATTTATTAGTCCATAAGGGATAAAATATGCTATATAAGAAGATAAAATGAAAAAAATATATTTACATATCAAGTTTTAGGGGTGTACTCAGCCGTGTACAATGGGCGCTTTAGGAGTGAAATTTTGTGAAACAAGGTCGTTCAACACATAGCGTTTTCAAACATATTTCGCAACGCCAGCGAATTCTTTGGTGACAGATAACACATCGCAATGGGTTTTCCATCCGTTCAGGATAATGACCATTATTGTTCCGACCCCCTAGTGCCGCTGAGGATGACGGACGGCTCTTAGTTTTCGATAGACTGATCCATTTGGTCAACTCCACCCATTCCTTTATTATAGTTGACAAACATTTTAGGTATATTTACGTCAACCTTTTGCTTTCTGATGTTACACCATCGTTGGACTTTGCCCAGAGGCTCTATGTCATCAAAATTAGTTCCCATTGTAACGACATTATTGTCCTTCCAACGTACCATAGTTATCTAATTCTTTGTATCAAAACTATAATCATATTCCGCCCTAGGCTTCTTCTTCATATTTTTTACTGTGATCAGGGGACATTTCTTTGTCCGATTCTCTCGAACGGTTCCAGTACTTCGGTTGGCTGAGTTTTCCTCCATACAGGTAAATGTACATCACATTTTTTGGCACGTTTTGCAGGAATAGGTCTTAGCGGCTCATCATCACTGTCGCTCAATTCCGAAACATCGTAGTCAGGATGACGCCGACCTACCTCAATAGTCCCTGGAACGGCCATAGGGAATCTTGAAGCCGCCAAATTATCTTCATTACCTTCTTCCTCATCACTCACCACAGCCGGATCAGGTGGCACTAATACCATATCGTACTCTTCATCATTGCTTTCATCAGCCAAAATTGATTCCAAGGCTTCCTCCAGTCTCTTATAGCTGGTAAATACGTTCCGATTGGCCATTTCAACTTATAAGTAATACTCTAAACAAAACGAAATTTTAGTACGAATCTGCCCGCTGTACCCGCCTGTGTACAACAAATGAAACAAACCCTACTTTACAAGTTTTGTAATAAACTTTAATTCTTATGTTATTATTACCAACACAAATAAATAGACTTCATAAAAATAAAAAAAGAAGTTGAAATATTTCACTATTTTTGATAAAAACCAACAAAATAATCTTACCTTGTACGTCGTGTCTGGACTCCGTATTTTATTACAAAATAAGTGACATTTGTTTTCGCGCCACCGCCTATTTTTATTTATTATATGGTAACTAGTATCATCTAGATTTGTAATTTCTAACTACTTTCAACACTTACCACAAATAAAATACATAATTTATCGATTAAGTAGTTGTACCTGTGCAGGTACAGAGGGCGGTAATGGGTTAAATTAAAAACCACTCGCGTAGAGTAATTTGTTACAATATGTACTGTTGGCAGCAAAAGTATTTAGTATATAATTTATTATTGATTATATTGAATTGAATTGAATATAAACTGAATTTAACAAATATATTTTATAAATAATCGTTTCATCTATACTACTTGAATTTATTTTTAATTTATAAGAGGCTTTTTGTTTTATTGATAATACTTACCATATAAATGAATGACAAATAATCAGTTGTTTTAATTGTTTAAGAGTATTTATAGAAAAATATTTTAAAAAATTAATATATATGTATATATGATATATTTATTATAAATTGACCTTTAAGTAACTACAAAAAAAACTTTACAGTTTCTTTGCTGACGCTACATCGAGTGTAAGGTAGAGTGATTCAATTGAATCCGCGGTATGTGTTGGTTTAGTCATTGTGGTCCACAACCGACTACTTTCTATTACGTACCTACTACAAATATGTATATATTACGTTTATATACTGTAGTTAGTATAAGATGAGCTTTTGACTACTTAACAAATTTAAACACACTTCTATTACTTTAAGGCAATGATCAGAAGAATTTAGTACTTCCTTTTTTTAAAAAAAACTTCTCTACACCTTACTTAAAATATTTAAAAAAGTCGAAATCAATAATAAAAAAACATATATATATATATATTATATAGACAGTGTTAATAACATTTATATAATCAACATTTATTCAATTAAATTACAAAAAAATAATTAATTTAATTATATTTAAATAAATAGAGCAGCCTTTATACACTCACACAAGGTGTCACACTGCCCAACGTGTCTATCAGCAAGTGACGATATAATTGACAAAATTATATGAGACGTTGAAAAATCAATTGTTAAACGAAAATAACCGGTTCGACGTTAGATATAAAGCGAGAAATAATTTTAGTTACATTTAAAAGTTATGTTGCAGTTAAAATATGAGTTGAATTTTTTTAGTAAATAATCTCATGTATACATGTTTAGTTAACCGTTTTGTGGCACAGTGAGTGACTGAACATAAGGGTTGTAGGTTCAATTAAGCATAGCCCCGTTACGCCACTCAATATATAATGTCTCGGAAAAAAAACGGGAATTAAAGAGAGAGTGGAGAAGAGAGTGGGAGTGTCTAATTCCTTTTGTGTATCCTAGGGTACGCAGAAATATGCTTAGCATGTACATAAATTGTTCAATATATATATTTTATTATAATAAAAAATGACTAGTCTCTCCGTATTCTACTTTCTGTAAAATCTTCGAAATAATATCCTCTGAATTGAATTTGAACTTACCAATTTGAAAGCATATTAATACCATACCATATTAATGTGATTTCTATATTTGGAAGCTACATTTTAGCATATCTCTAGAAAATGATACGAGAGACAAATTAAATTATTTATAGTTTTTTAGATATTTGTTATCGGTCTGTCTGTCACTATGGATAACTAGACATAATGAAATTGAGCACAATATTAAGTAAAAATGAATTTATTTTTCATACAAACTTTTGAATTTTGAAGAGAAAGCGTCTAAAAACCTTAATAAATGTACATATTAGAAGTAGAAAGCTTTGTTTTCGTATACGTTACACGATCTAAGACTTTCATTTGCTATACGGCTGTACGTTTATGTTTATCTTTACGCATCTGCCATAATCTTCTACAGTAAGTGAAGAGAACTTAGTGAAACAACACTTTGTGTAATAAATGTATAAGAATTTTAAGCTTCAAAAAGCTTAAAAAAAACATATGGTTTAGAGGTCAGTGAGCTTGGACGGCTGAATTTATAACCGCTGTGGGTAGAAACGTGAAATTTGGACTAATGTATATTTTTGTAATGTGGACACAGAAGGGATTTTGAAAAAATTTTACCCTGAAGGGAGGGGGGAGGGGGGGGTGGTGTGAGAGGGTTGAAATTGACACCGACATTTGAAATTCGGACTTAAAATTTTTTATTTGAACACGTGATTCACGGCTTAGTAGAATTTACTTCCAAAACTGAAAATAATTTCATAACTATATTTAATAAATATTATCATGATTTAAGCGAGTGAAGCCGCCTGAGTCTGCTAGTATAATATATGAATTAAAAAAAATCAATAATAGAGTAATATAATATTACAAAATCATAAAGGAAATTGCTACATTGATTGAGGTAAGGTTTAAATTTTCGTCCACGTGCTAATTAGCAAACGGATTTCTATGAGTATCTTTATATACATATATACGAGTATAATTAAAATGAATTAATTTTTCTTTACCTACTTTAATAAGTATATTAGTAGATACTATGGTGGCGCAGTTGTCATGTTTTTGACTACGCCATGGTTCTAAGTTCTATTTTTCGCTTCATGCTATACTTAGTAAAGCCAAGTAAAAATTAGGCTGTAAGAAGATTTAAAAATTAATTACCAGTAACGCTAGTCGTGGCGCAGGGTACAAGCTTGTGACTTTAAACGCGACAGGTTGTGGGTTAGATTCCCACTAGAAAAAATGAAACACTTAATATTTTCATTTCTTCACTCCGGAGTCATGGCAAAGTTTGGTCACGACGCAGTGCCTCTAGAATTCGGCAAAAGTGGAGAGTGGAATGTTTTAACACTAGTGGTCGCTTATATTGCTACATACGGGACACAGGAAACACCATCAGGACAGGACAAAATCAGGAAACAGCCAATACAACAAAAACTTGATGACCGATACACAATCTCCGTCCACCGTAACTATTATTAAAGCAAATCTCAACATATAATCTCAGTTGTTTATGTAAGTACTTTCGATAAAATTATTCCCATGGGCGGTCTAATGTATCAAAACCGTTATTAATAAGTGACGCGTAAAAGGTGTAATTTCGCAAATAGCTATCGACTCACTTATAACTTCATATGTTCGGTTAAATAATTATTCGTATCGCCTAGGTGGGTACAGGTTTCTAATAGAAAGTGTACAATAGCAATAATGAACACACCCTGTATATCTACTAGTGGTCATAAAATTTTACTTTCAAAAATGTTAACAAGATATACGATATTAAAGAGGACGTCGGTGCGATGGCGCAGCGTTCGATTGGAAACGCGATGTTTGTGGGTTCGATTAAAACGTGGAAGAGTGAAATATTTGTTTTCTTCGCTCTGGTGACAGGACAGGCTTGTCGTTGAATTTTTGTAATTAACACGCATGTCTCAAAAGTAGGGTGGATGTGGGGAACAGACTGACTTGTCACTTGCCTATTAACCTGATAGTGCTTATAGAATGTATTCTCAATAAAATATTGTCATTTATTATTTTACAGTCTTCTAAAATACATCTAAATATTTACTTAGCATGCAAAGTTGCCTTAAATAACATGTCACTTAACGAATGCAACGAAGCAATGCCTTTAGAATTGAGCAGAACTGGAGTATCTTAATGGAAATGGAGTGTTTTAACACTAGGTTTTTTTTTTAGAATTTTTAGGCAATGTGTGGATACATCTTGCTAGGTAGGCAAAGGGAATATAGCGTGAAAAATGCAAAAAAATAATCTTAAATAGGCTTAAATCTTTGTTTTAAATTTTGCATTTTTATTATTCAACATTATTCTTTACTATCAATAACGTGAGTAACGTAAGTGATACATATAAAAATATTCACACCTCTTAAATTACAGACCAATTTCAACGGTCTGTCACAACATTATTCTAAATAGCTACTACCAAGTAATGTAACGTTATTAAGAAGCCGAATTTGAATACACGACCTCGCCATATCGAGACGGACATTTAGAAAATAACAAAAGCCACTTTATAACACCTATTAGATAACGAAATGTCTCAAGTTATTCCCACAAACTCATTTAAAAAAGGTAAAACGAGAGCATATTTTATGTATTGAAGTCCATTTACAGCTATCTTTCTATAACAGGTGTTACAACAGGTTCTGTTGCGTAAACCATAATGTAACTATTTAACGCGTTTTAAATATTCTTATTCTAATTTCTTTGCTTTTTGTATTAATCGCGATGGGTATTCACGCTTCTGTATAGATAAGTATAAGGTTCGATATTTACGCTATATGAGCTGGGTAGGCAAAGGGAATCTGAGAATCTAGTGTTAAGACCATTTGCCTCACTATTGGAGGTGTTTTAAAAGTGTGAATTCTTAGAGCTTCACCGTAGCGTTGGGCGTTCCGTTCTTCCTGACCTAAGCTTGAGTAGAAATCAAACCCACGACCTGGGATGATGTAATCATTAATTACTAGTAAATAACGATAAAACTTTCACTACCACTACTTCTAGTGTTTGACAAAACCCCTAGACACAAGGCTAGTAATATATATTATATAAAAAAAGCTTTCCAATCTATCATCTTCATCTATTTCATATAAACTTAGCCTTAAATAAAAGTTCAGTTTACCAAAACACAGTATAGGCGTGTCATAGAACGCTATAACGTTCTCGCTTCGCTCGCGGGAGTTACTTCGTTATTAATGTTGAAATAATCAATGATATATATACAAAATAACTTGGTTATAGCAATTTGGGGCGTCTCTGTAACATATTTAATTCATATTTTATAATTGAAACAATGAGAGGCGCTCAATAAATTTACTACTGTCATAGAAATTGTAATCGATAGTTGATCTGTTGGTGGTCCGAAATTGATGCTGTTTTCATTCAATTTGAGTAATGATTTTGTTTACCGTGAGTTTGTACTGTTAAGAATTATTACAGACAAGTAATAGATTTATATATTTAATCCTATTATAATCTATTGTGTGAACGATTATAATAATATTACTTAATATAACAAGGTTAATTTAAAATCTTCATGTTTTGTGAATACTTTAATTTGACACTTAAATTAAGTAAATTTTAACATATGAAATTCTGTTGTTTCTGAGTTATTGACTGACAACGTACATCCGAAACTACGCGGAGTAGAAAGATGAAACGATGATGACACAAAGGAATTTTGGAAAATCCCTTATTGATCCCGTTTGCGGGAACGGGATGAAATAGGATCTTATGTTATGTGATCCACGCAAATGAAAATCAATAGAAATATTTTCAAATAGCAGGCCATATTGTCCATGAAGAAAGAAAGCGGAGACAATACACGCAGAGACGAATCACTACTTTCTAATTTCACACACACATACATTTTTATTATCAAATATATACAGCCTATCCATCAATATAAAGCACAACTCACACAGGTATATTCGATTTGTATCTATAGAAGCTGTTGGTATCGTAATTACCCAATACCCCGACAATGTGGTACTAAGAGGTAGTAGCTGACGCAAAGCGACGTGATTGATGTTAATCCCTCTTATCCAACTCACTGTCTGACAGTTAGTTTGTCGATTCGACAATATAGAAAGGCCAATTAATAAAAATGTTTAGTTAATATCAAATATTATTTGGACAATAACATTTGTGTTAACTTTCTCGAAGGCTTATCAACGGCTTATGGTTGTGAACGAGATTCGAATTCGTTACCAATCACGAATACTAAATATATCAAAGCGATCGGAGTGAAAATAATGAATTAATTTAAATATTATAATACTAAACGAAATTAACACTAAGATGTCATGTATTAATCGAACAGTTAGTAGCATTCTTTAATAACAATAATAACGAAGCCTACAGATCGTAGCTATTTCACATGTTACAAGGTAGGCATAGAGAAACTAGTGTTGTAACACTTCTTTCCCCATAGTCCGCCCAATTCGAAACACGACTTATAGAGTGAGTATATGAAAAAAGTAAAGTTTCCACCCTCCAATGGGGTTAAATCCCACTACCAACGTCTTACAGTCACAGCCAGACGGTGTTCCAATGAGCCACGTTGGCCTAATAATGTTTAGTAAAGGCGAAATATTTGTGTTGTTGCTTGATCCCCTTCAAATTATACAATTTTCTATACAGTATAAACAAAAAAAATCAGCTTCACGCTGTATCCCGCATACAGCAGGGTAGGTAAAAGGAACACAGTGTGAAGACACTCCATTCTGCCTAATTCTGAACCTACAACCCACGTTCAGTTACAGTTACATCCTCATGCCCCTACGCCACGACGGTTTAAATAAATATTTAAATTTAGTTAAAAAATATTAACGTTGACCGATACATTAAATGTTCTTAATTGAAACAGCCACTATTAAGCCTATTAAAAATAATGATAACACAAATCAATATAAAATTTATATACATATTTACGACCGAACCTACCTATAGGTACGACAGTATATAATTAAAAGTTTCATTAAAATTTGTCCCACAATTTAGCTTTCACTGTATGAGAAGCAACCAATTTATAAATCTCTAGATGATATGTTGCTTCCATACTAGTTTATAACGCTATAAAAATAACGTGTTCATTAACTGTGGTTTAACTGAATGAGCTTTTTGTTTTACTTACAGTTAGCCGGATTAGTGACAGTTTAGTGACGCAAGGACGAGATCGATTGTTACGTGGTATTCTTTTTTGTAATTATTATATTCTTTTATTGCATTAAAAACCTAAGAAATACAATAATAAAAAGTTAGTTAACAAAGGTTGTGATGTTGAGGCAAGCCGCGGCGTTGATTTCCGCCACTCAACACACAATACCTCCAGAATTCGGCGGACGGAGTGTCTTAACACTACGCTTCATCTGCCTAGTCTGCTGTGTGCTGGATACAACTTGAAGCTGATATATTTTTTTATTATTCGATAATTCTAATTCGACAGTTTTGTTCGATACTTCTCGATTATCCGTCTTTACAATTTATTGTTAGATCTCTATCTGTAGATTCTTGATCATAAAAAGTAAATCAATATATACGAGTATCTATCTATTCATCGACCATGACATTATTTTTTGGATTCCATAAATTAAGGCGCATGGATAATTCTTTTGTTACCCTTTTAATGGGTTTTTTATTCTTTTGTTACGCTTAGATCTATTTTTCTCGTTACCGAAGCGAGCAACCGAAATATTAAATATTTAATTTCCTCGATTTGGAATCGAACCAATTACCTGCCGCGTATACACTCACACTTTGTGCCCCCGCGACTGGGCCTCTTCGCATCTAGTTATCGTCCAAACACATTAACTACACATTAATTTAACAACATATAATGAAACAAAGATAAATTAACCATATAAATCTAATATGACCTCATTTGAAAACAAGAATTCGACACTTGTTCATTTAAACCGATTACTCAATTCACTAAAAATAAAACCCTCGGTCAATTCTCACGATAATAACGACCGGATAGCATTAAAATGAAGGTATTTAACGATAACAAGGTATTTGTTCATCGTTTACAAAGGTTCAGATATATTATTAATATTAGATATTTGTAGTATTTGAGGGTATCGTGGCGCAGTACATTGTTATAAGCTCGATTCCCGCTCGAGTAACGAGAGCTTTTTTGGGATTAAGCTCCACTGCTTAGCGTGCAATGTCTCAAAAGAGTTTCTTAACACTAGAATATAAGATGGTAAAATATAAAAGTGTCTTATAAAAATTAAAGAAAATTCTATTATAAAATTTTAAAACGGATTTTTTTTTCTACGCTCTTCGATGACTCTACGAGACTGTGTTATTGATTTCTAAATATGACGTTAAGATTCTTTTATTAAATCCAAATAATGATAAAAAACGATGGTTATTCTATTTATTGGTTCTGTACTTTATTTCGTCAAAATTTGTGAATAGCTCAATTTAAACACATATTTCGATTATCCGAACTGGAAGGTTATTCATAAGCACAAATACATTTAAAATAGAATTTATGACAAATATATACGACTTACCTTTGACAATATTGAATCTTGATCTTTTCAATTGAAATAATTTTAGATATCTAGTCCAGTAAAATTGTACTTTATGTTAATTCTATTCAATTTTAAGTGAGGAAACGAGTAACCAAGTCCATGAAATATGGCGGGATTTCTGACGAGCATAGCTATCTATATACAATGAATCGATCGATGGATAGAGACATTTAGCTGATATCAAATATTTTTGAATTTTAAGCGTTTATAGTAATTTTCCCATGAACATCGATGGGATATACATAAAAATATAGATAAAAACCTAAGCTTCGTATCATCCTGAAAATTGTAGCTTTAAAATTTTACTTTCTATTTCTTGGAATGACTTCATTGCTTATGATATAATACTGTGATGACTTGAAATGGAAATTTGAACCGTGATGTTATTGTACTCAGAAGACTTAGAATAAGCCCAATGGCGAGGAGCTTAAATTTATTTACAATATTATAGATATTTTTTCCATTTCTGTTATAATATAGTCAAGCGTTGAGACAACATGTAAAATTACTATATACTATTAGAGGTAATTTTAAATAATAGAACCACAATTTTTACAATATCACCGACTTCAACCGATCATTAGCACAATGTAAGTTTATTGAAGAAACTTACCTCATAAACGTTGCGTACAGTTACTTTATATAGAGACTATCACTCAAATTGCCAATACAACTAGGTCTCCGCATGCATACATTATTGAAGAAATTCTTAAGATATTATAAATGTGAAAGTTAATACGTTTGCTTCTTACCTCTTAGCGCTCAAAACCCTTAACTAAAGGCGCGTACGCATTATGTACACACATATACCTATTTGAAGATGTATCTAAGTTTTATAGAGAATAGACAGATGCATGTATTGTTTTTTTGTGAGATAAATAAAGTAAGTGATGATAAAAGACATTTTGTAAGCAGATTTTCCATTTTATTTTTTATTTTACTTTTATTTAATTTTTTAACGTTATATTTTACAGTACTTTTCACAAATCAAGTATTATGAAAAATAACTACAGAGCCTCAAAATCAAATACTGTTATATTATTTGAGAAATGTGAATAAAAGAAAATTTACATTAATTGTTGTTATTTAGATATACTTGAAAATTTGCAATAATTTCATATTAGTAGTTTATCTATTTATGTAAGAGAAGAGCACAATAGGAGATAAAAAGAGAAATCTCTCAATTTAATATTTCATATAAGTACCAATAAATTTAAATTTTAGTTAAAACCGCATTGAAGTTGATAATCCCAGGTCACCATTACAAGAGAACTCAAGAGCAGTACATAGTAAGGTTCCTCATAGCTCACGATATAGTGGACGCGTCGCTTATTAATGGTGCACTATTAAGGCAAATCTTAGTTTATAGGTTCCTGCTATGGTTTTAAAACATATTACATGTGAAATTGGAATTGATAACATGGTTTATCACTATTGATAATAGGGTGCTGTTAATGTTATTTAAATTAGGTGAATTTTAAATGCTGCAAATAGAAATAAAAGATTTTTTATTTTACTAAGAAAATAGATGATTAAGTACTAGGTTTTTATTATCTAAACAAAATTAAAAAAGTGAATAATGACAATAAAAAATTAACTCTATAGCTGATATGATAAAGTAAATATTGATGAAATAATATAATAAAAAAATATATTTTTTAAATTTGGACGAAGTGTTTTAAATAGACGAGAAAAGAAAAGAGTATTTCAGCGCCTGTACATGTAAAAAATGTGTGAGAGAAAAAAAAACTTTTCTACAACATAGCACAGCTTAAAAGCTGAGCAGGAAGCTTGTTTTTACTACAACAGTACAAGCATTTCTATAATGCCATTATAATAAACAAGATTCACACTGACCTCATGTTGAAGCCGAACAACGGGATGCAGCGAGCTCTATGTCGATTTCCTGCAAACGTTTGAATGCGACTTACGCAATTTAAACTTGCATATAATAAATATTTAGGTCTTTCAATTCGCGAGGTAGAAGAGAAATTAAGAAAAATGTAGAGAAATTCTCTATATCTCTACGGATGGTTCAGATGAAGTATTTAATGTCTAGATAGAATGTCTCAATGTTTTTATTACAATATGTTTTAGAATAAATATTATAATTTGATAATCTACATTATATATTTGATAATTAATAAGTAGTCACACATGCCAGTATAAACTTTTTTTTTGCAAAATAAGTTTTACCTACATTACCAGTGTTTGAAAAAAACTTTTTTTATTTTTAATTAGAAAAATAATCTTTTTAATATTTACGATAGCCAAAATGAAGTAAATTTTTAATTTTCACTTTTATTACTAATATTTCTATGTTTCTACTCAGGTACGCTACCTGAGTAGAAACAATTTGTGTACACTGTATATGTACGGACTGGTTAGTTTATTACTTCACAAGCAGATGGCCACTTCGCCGTTATTATTCTAAATGATCTCTATTTGCGGGAGACTTCCTTGTTACACGCATTACCATTCATTATGTGAAGTTGGTTATAATTTCGCGAACGGTTTTCGGTGATTGAATGCGGTCGACTCGGCCCGTTACGTTGATTATGTGAAAATTGAGACTTTACGTTGTTTGGAAATGTATGTAATTGTGTGTTTGTATAGTCATTAGTTCTGGAGATCCATCTTATATAAATATAAATTTGAATAAAATAAATGAACAGTTTTTTTTTACCATTACAAATTTTATATTAACGCAAAGACCGTTATAACGCAGAGAGCTCTCCTCCAATTTTAAATAAGAAATATTTTTTCAAATACTATAATAATTTGCAGAAACAAAGTATTGAACTAATGCATGCCGTTGCAAATGGAAAGTTGCGAGTAAACCGAGTAGCGGAAGTACGTAATAACTGATTACACTGAATGCACTGATAATGACCGGTAATGAAACAATTTCTAACATTCTATATTGACAATGTTTGTCCAGTAGACTGCTTGCCGATGAAAGTATCTGTATATTAAAAGATTTCTCAGTTTGCCAGCACATAGATAATTTTTTTTGTTTCTACTTCTCTTCTTGCTATCGTGGCGCAGGAGCACAAGTGTGTTACGAGGGTGTAACGTGTCGGTTGTCGGTTCGATTTATCGCCCTGGCACCAATGCAAAAATGTGCCGCCACCCGCAATGCCTCGAAAAATTCGGCGGAAAATGGGGAACGGACTGTGTAAGCACCTCTGCATAACCTGTTGTGTGCGGAATACAGCGGGATTTGATTTGATTTTACTTTTTTATATCTTCTCACCCTCCAGAAATTACGACAGAAAAAGAACTGTCAATATTTAAAAATAAACAGAATGAAAAAATTATGAATATATTTATAAAAAATGCTTTCATAGAATAGATTATTTTATATCGTATTAGTATCCAGACACAATTAGAATAAAGTCAGAAGCATAACACAAAAAAACAATAAATTTCACGATTATTATCAAATTATCAAAGTCAATATATAACTTTTGCTATCACACGCTATACGTACGTTCATATATAATGTATATAGATTGGTTAGTTTACGCTTCAGATGTGAGATAAGGCGCGGCATTCTATGTGCGCCTACGCATCCGTTAGACAGTTGTCATTTGTTAAAGACTTTCGAACTTGTTTCATTTTTTATGGCGTACGAACAACGCGGTTAATTTTTGATCCCTTTGACATATACGTGTAACATAGTTTAGCTAGTTATATGTTAAACGCCGACTTTGCTTGTTATTTTCAATTAGTCATTTAATTATTTAGTGCTGACTGCTACTAGTGTCTTCCGCCACTCTACATAATAATACATATATCTTGAAAATTGGGAAAGTTGGGAACAGAGTATCTTATCACTAGTACTGTACTATCGGTGTATTCTTAGATCTAGATAATTTATTGGTCCATCAATCTCCTTCTTTATCGTAATTCGTAAATAAAGTAGTGATTTAGTTTAAACTTTTGTACTATTAGATACTAGTGTATCTTGAGGAAGGAATTTGAACTCCGTACCATCACCAATTACTCAATTACCGATAAGTCTAATGCTTGCTTAAGTAAAATAATAAATTAAATATTCTAAATTACTTTCGCATACAATAATTTACAAGATACCCCTCGTAATTCCCTCATGATGTAAGACATGGTAGAAAGCCCAACACCTCGGGCCTCAGAGCCTCAATGTCCTTTTTGTTTTCGTGTGAACGTCGAAAGGCTTTCTCAGTGTTGAATGTTCCGTAGCAAGTTGTTGACACGCTGTCGGTGTATTTATTGGCGTTAGCTCAATGTTCGGCATGTAGACAGTGTATACGATTGACACTATTTAGATCTTTAAATTAAATTAAATTTACTCTTTCAATTAAATTAAATATACTCTTTAATATTAATTTAATTATATAGTTTCACGCTGCATTACGCATTTAGCGGGAAAGAGAGAGAGAGCTTAGTGTCAGGACACTACATATCCCACGTATCGCACAATTTTCGAATCATAGCGAGTTTCGTGGCGGAGCTCAACTCCGCATATTGTGACTTTGTCCTGGTATAAAATTTGATTGGGTTATTGGGGATTTTGAATTGAATTGAGACATTTTTAGAAATAAGTTTTTTAAAATTTTAAATTTGCCAAGTTTTATAAAAATGGTATAATCAAAAAAGTTTAAAAATATTATACCTATGATATTTCTACAAGATATTATTAGATAGATTGCAATCTTTGATTTACCAGATTGTTTATCTTATTGATTTGACAAGAGGCCGTCGTGGCGCAGCGGCACAAGGATGTGACAGAAACGCGACGTTTGTGGGTTCGATTCCCACTCGAAGAAGTGAAATATTTGTTTACATTTATATTTCCATTTCTTCGCTCTGGTGTCGATACAAAGCGCGGCGTTGAGTTCTGCCACTCAACACGCAATACCTCCAGACTTCGGCAGAAAGTGGGGAACGGAGTGTCATAACACTAGGTTCCCTCTGCCTACCATGCTGTGCGCATGATACAGCGTGAAGCTGATTAATTTTAATGTATTGACAAATTCTATACAAAGTCCCGCCCACACTGAGTCGGCTGCAACTTAACGTTTAAAGGCAAGTTATTGTAGGTGTACTTAAATGCTTATAAAATTTTGTGTAAAACACTCTCGTTCGTGTCAAGTTATCGTATTTAAATAGTTTAATTAACTACTATATTGTTGACGGATAATGTTACGAATTTACTTTAAAAATGTGAAATATAAGCTGTTTGAATGTATACAGGATGGTTGTGAGTTTGATTCCGATCTGAGGAATAGTTTTATTTATATAGATAAGTATATAAATAAATATATTTTATTTAGATACATAGGTATAGGAAGGTACGGAAATAATTTATCCCTTACCTTTTTTAAATAATAGTCTTTTCATGTCTTCTCTCATGAAACAGAGTAAATGCTATAAAAAAAGCACCGTCATTTCTTTTCGCACATGTAAGTAAGAGTTGGAGGGCTCTTAGTTTTGGAATGGTCTCCTACCCACTCTCCGCCCGATTTCCAATATATTATTAGAAAACAGACAAATATATACCAACATATTTATTTTACTTGGTAATTTCCAATAATTTTTATTACTCAACAAAGCGTACATAAAGCTCGATACTTTAAGCTCCACAAGCGCTGCCCCAGACGCGACTGATCGCGTCAAATCGCTCGTCACTTAAGCGATGACTATTGTTTTTATCGCTAAGTAATTCTTATATCGTGTTAGATGCATCCGTATTGTACCATGGGAACTCGAAGAAAGGAAGAGGTTAATTTTTAGTTTCGAGATTTTTTTTTGTAGTATATAAATAAATAAGGCCTAGATGTGATAGCTGTCATTTTAATAACAGTTTTTGAATAATGTTTAAGTAAGAATTATATTTACCCTTTAAAAGTATTAAAATATACATTTAATACATCAATTTCGTAACTATCCAATCATATTTTAATCAAGAAACTATAAAATCCGTACATACTGTTTCAAAACTAAAATACTTCCATATAGCATTCCAATATTTAATCTTGTAAGTGTTAACAAATATGATTTTGTAATCTCACAACTAAGTCATTTCTATACATTATTATTTCTTTTCAACGGATATTGTGGACCGGATGTCATATAAAATAAGCACTTATACGCGAAGGTAAGCATCAAAAGTTATTTGACCTATTAATGTCTTAAACTACATTTTGAATGTAGAACTAAATTGTTTTTATGTGCAATATATAAATTCCATTTTTTTCTACTATAAAATTTAAAGTCTTAGAACTTTAAGTATGTTATAGAAATTCCTGCTAAAATTCAATTTTTAGACGTACAATTATTTAAAATTGTAGAAAACAAAAATATCCTAATTGCACTCAACACATTCAGCAAGGCTCAAAATAATGAAAAATTTACAATATAATTATAGGTACACACTAATATAATATTTAACTTATACAAAAGTCTTGTTATTATTAACTAAAACATACATTACAAACAAATATTTTAAAAATATCCATAATAGCATAATATTTAATATTCGAGTTTTTTCCATAGTACGGCATCATCTTTTAGACATGAGATGAGACGACAGGTCGTTATACTCGGGAGCTCCGAGTACCAGTAGATGTATTGAAATGAAATGAATAAACTCTCTGGAATAACTCTTCTGTAATGAATTTTATTTAAAAAAAAATATAAATTATATTTGAGTAGGTAATAAAATTTGAGTTAGATTTTATCAAAATTCACAAAATATGCAAAAAATGTGCATTCCACACACTATATATGCGAGGTGAGGTGAATAACACATAGTAATTTTTTTTTCTATAGTTAATTATCTAATATATTTTTTTTTATGGGAGAGATTGGATGTAGATATGATCTGTGTAGACAACATATTCTACTAATTGAATTGTATTTTAATTAGAATTACAAACCGTCGTGGCACAGTGAAACAATGTCTTAATATTCTAGATAATTAGACTAGATAATCGTGGGTTCAGTTCCCGTTCGGGGTAATGAATTTTCACTTCTTCACCCTAGCAAGCTACTAAATGTAAAAAGAAACATGAGAACTAAATATATACATAACAGAGTTGCCAGTTAAAATAATTTCCCTTAATTTAGATGTTTGTTTTTAATTTAAACCGGACTTAAGTAGATGCATGATGTTTTATGATAATAAAGTCATTGTTCTCACGACCACTGTACCAGTTACAGTGTTGCTTCTTACATCTGTTTCACCAAATTTGGACTGATGCTTTAATTCAATGGCATATTTCACAGAACCTTGCAGTCAATGCAAAAACCGTGGCATATTATAATTAATATAGTCAATTAATTATTAGGTGGTGTCCTTGTAGCGCAATATATGTGTACGTATATGAATTTGAACGAGAATTGTAGGTTCGAGTCCCGTTTTGGGTTAGTTTTGCTTTTTAAATAATATGTTTTCATATAATATATAAAAAGTCATTTCATATCTTTACGCAGACTTTGTGTATGAAAGACGAAAATCAACGCCGCGCTCCGTCTATTATTACGGAAAAAATAATTAACATATCCAAGTGAAAATAATATATAATCATGGCTACGAAAGCCTCAGCAATTATTATAAGACTTTCTTTTTTTGGTAGGCAGAAGGAACCTGGGAACCCAGTGTTAAGACACTCCGTTCCCCACTAAGACATTTTCGTTCCCCAAGTTTTGCCCACTTCTTACATTAGACAGAAGACATTGTGTTGAATGAAAATGAATATGTCATTCCGCCGAGTGTAAATCAAACTTACAACCGTAGCGTTTACAGTCGCGCATTTGTCCCCTGCGCCACAACAGCCTCTCCCAAAAACCGCCGATAATAACCGATTAAAAGATTCAAGCATCTTATTTCAACATGTTACTCACCTAACAAGATGATAGTAAGTCATTTGTTTGAAGGTAATATTTCACGGCCATTTCTCGAACTAAATTATACAGAAATAAGGATCTCATCTATTATACTATTGTAATATTAATTGTTAGGACGCCCTACTGCGTGTAAATATACCGTCACTCAACGTAGGCAGTGATGGACGGACGTACAGTAATATGTTTGTTATACATATATAGTATATTGGTATATGTGAGAATATGAATATTTTTGGCTACATATTGAAAAATTTTTAAAGATATTATTGCAATTATACAAGATAAGCTCTGTTAGAGGCTTATTTTGTATCAAGATTATCATAGTTTGGACTAAAGTTTAATATTTAAATTCGTTAAAATTATAAGACATTTTAAGATATTTTATAAAATATTGTTAAATGATAGCTTGGTTCTTTCTATATCGCGCCTATAGCAGGGTAGGCAGAGGTGACATAGTGTTAAGACACTTAGTTCTGTTCACCGCCTTATTATAGATACATCGCATGTCTTTATTGTCTTTTACTGAGAAAAGAACCTGTAATATATAACATAATTTTTTATTTGTATTTTTGTAAAAAAAATAAATGATCCTTTATAATACCAACAAACCTATAATTTTAATGAATTAATGCTAATAATAAAACTGGCTTCATTAATTTATTATACGCTGTTAATGTCTTCTACAGAGGTGGCGTACTGCGCACATACAAACAATGTACTTTAGTATATAAATAGCTAGGGTTGTTATATACTTAGTTGAAGTATAATTACTATAAAAAGGAGATAAAAAACTATTTTACCCTTTTTCTCGCACAACAGTGTAGGTAGATGGAATTTTCCACTCAATTTTTGACACATTGCGTGTTTATTGGCGGAATTTAACACCGCACTTTACCCAACAAGTACTACAGAAGTATTTTAATGTTCAATAAGTATAATCGAAGTTTTATTTTAGGGTTATTTCAAGGGAAATTTAATTAATCTGTTGTGTAATATTATTCTATCCAGTGAGGATTGAAAAAACAAGCATCTTATTTTATTTTAAAATAATTTTTAGACTAATTTAGTGAGTTCCGTCACTCAATATACTGTGCCTTAAGAATTCGGCGAAAATTGGGAACAAACGGACTGCTTTATGCGGGATACAGTGTAAGGGTTAGAAAATACCCATCTAAATTGGTTTTTAAAGAAATTCATACAAAAAAAAACTATAAAATTGATGGTGAGCCCATAACTATCCGTTAATTTAACACATACATCAACTGCGTCACAATGGTGTCATCAATCAATTGCTTACATTTTTAATAATACGTCATTTTGTATATCGATCGATATCGTCTTGATGACTTTATTTAACCCTTATAATGTTTAAACAGAACGTAGACTCTACGGTTTTCTTTATTATAGACAGGCTAAGTTCATTAAATGAAAGTTATATTATAAAGTAATCATGAAGCTACAACTACAATGCATGAGAGGTACCAAATATAAAGACTAGATTCCGCTATAAAATTTCAATTTCATAAGTATAGAATGGAGTGTTTTTACACTAGATTCTATACTATCAGTCTATATTGCTATATTTTTTAGGTACAAGAATCAAATTAAACGAAAAGAAATTAAAAAAATATAATTATTTTCAAGGTCATCAGAGTAAATCAAAATGTTCAACACTTTACAGGTTATTTATTAAATGGCTCTTCCAAAGTAAGAGGTTTTCAGAAAGGCTTAAGAAAGACACCAGAAGGGGGACAACCTTTACGAACGTAGAAACCTACCGAGAAAAAAAAACAAAAGGAAAACTTCATAGGAAATCGAATTTACAGCCAATTCGTTTAGTCACACGTCTCTATGGCGCCACGGTAAGAAAATTCCACATTGATGACCCTAGATTTATCTAGCATTTTCCTCACCGGCACAACACAATGGTCCATTATAAACTATTATTTGTGATATGTTCGCTATTATAATTATATTGTTACACACCCTTTATTTATGTAGTCACGATTATTAATATAATATAATTATTATGAAGAGATTTATTAAGAGAATTTTAGTTATTAATAAATAATTTATTGTATAAATTATTCATGGCTGTTGCTTGGAAAATAGAAGAATAAGTTATTAATTTTTCGCTTAATTGTATATAAATATAATTATATTTATACATATATATCTTATCCTTTAAAAACTTACTATATATTTTTATATTTGAGACCAATCTTTGAAATGATGATGATGAGAAAATATTACAACAATTAATTCCTCCAAACAGGAATCGAACCCGCAACGGCGCGCTTATAGTCAGGCGGTGAGTCACAATCCACACGTTTGGTTAGACACTTTATACAACGGCGCGACGGTGAAAAAATTAAGATATGTATTGTGCTATATCAAAGCACTTTTAGATAACTATAAAAATACCGGAAACGACTACAACCTGCTCGAAATGTGAATTAAATTTCTATAACACTACGGTGCCGTACTAGATTACGCCATATAGTCTTAACTTAATATATTATAGTGTCATAATTATAGTGTCAAATTGATATTTACAATTGATTGTTTCTTTATTTGTTTTTGAGTGGGCTATGCAGAAAGAAAATAATGTGAAGACACTTCATTCCCCACTTTCTGCTTAATTTTCGAGAATTCAACGCCACACTTTACAAAAAAATAAATCATTGCAATAAATCTAAATTCTAATAGCTTGAAACGTTAAAACGAGAATTTCTATTTATCAATATTATTAACCACTATGTTTAGAAAAGGTGTTGTGGCGCAGCGGCACAAAGTGTGACAGTAACGCGATGGTTGTCGGTTCGATCCCCACTCAAGGAAGTGAAATATTTATTTACATTTATATTTTCATTTCTTCGCTGTGGTGTCGAGACTAAGAGTGGTGTTGAGTACCGCCAATCAATACGCAAATCGGCGGAAAATGGGGAACAAAGTGTCTTAACACTAGGTTGTATGCGTGATTTTAATTTTATTTAGAAATTTATAAGAGTCGAAATTTTTCAATTCAAATTCAATAATTTTTTTTACAGATTCACATTTTTATTTTAATCATAATATATATTTATAAAATAATTTCTTAGCAAACGTCTTCTAAGGATATTGTTAAGATCAAAATCCAATCTTATCGGTACCAATAGTAATCTATTAAATTAATTATCTATAAATCGTAGATAATTATTTCTAAATAACTATAATATCTGTGCAATATCTAATATCAAATTTATGTTATCTCGACGCACCTGTCTCAGCAAAGTAATGAAATATAGGCAGGAAGGGAACTGTTGTTGTGTGAATACAATGGAATTATGAAATAGACTGTTTTGTGTAAGGTGCTCTTGCGCACTTTAGTGGGTCACTTGTCCTTCCTGTTATTTACTTTATATGTAATAAATATTGGGCGGCTAGGTGATGCAGAGAGTAACAAGTGTCGAGACACTCCCTTCTCAACTTTCATCAGAATTCGAAATGTGGATGTTGAGTAGCGGAACTCAAGGCTGCATTTTGTCTTATGACCAGTGTGAGAAAGTTAAATTAATTAATTCTTTCAAGTTGAAATCAAACTCATACAGACGTTGCGTTTAGTCAGATGATTTTTTGCTGTGCCACGCCGGTCTCTTAAATTTACGGCTTAGGTACATCAGAATAACGGCAATAATTATATACTCGTAGGTTCCCAATAAGACTGAGAAGAGAGTAGGTGTTAAAATTTCCATTCCCCATTTTTCGCTAAATTCTCGTGGCATTCGTAAATCAAAGCTGTGCTTTTTCCATCGAAATAAAAATTTTAAACGTTTCATTCTCCTTAATGAGAATTGAACCCGTCGATAACCGTTGCGTTTACAGTCACATGATTGTACACCCCTACACTATATGTTTTTAAACTAAATAAATTATATCTATTATATATATGTAGAAATAACCGTTGTTAAACTGTACACACAAACGTAAGATGGAAGCACGTTCCACTTTTTAGATGCGTACAGCGTACACCCTATAAGGCAAGTCGAGTCTGACAAAACCTAGCGATTGTGATGTGGATGATGGCCAGGCCGGTACTACTAGACTAACGTTATCTATTCTATAGAATAGATGTATTAGATTCTCTAGTCGAAGGAATTGCTGTATTTATGGGATATAAAATTAAATAGGTATTTACCAACTATACATTTTTGATTTTATAAAAACGATATACAGAAATAGTATTATAAATATGAATGCTAGTTTGTTTGTTACCCATGATGAAGTGCATAGTAATAAACGGACGCAACATCAGCTTCACGCTGTATCCCGCACACAGCAGGGTAGGCAGATGGAACCTTAGTGTTAAGACACTCCGTTCCCCACTTTCTGCCGAATCGTGGAGGCATTGCGTGTTGAGTGGCACACCCAACGCCACGCTTTGCCTCGACACCAGAGCGAAGAAAAATGGAAATATAAACGTAAAGAAATATTTCACTTCCTCGAGTGGGAATCGAACCCACAACTGTCGCGTTTACGGGCGGCACCCTTGTGCCACTGCGCCACGACGGCCTCACTGCGTCATCAGCTATCAAGAATATAAATTAAATTTAAAATAATACACGTACTTATATATAATATTATTGCATCGATTTGAGGTCAGACACACTATTCTTATAAGCTGACTTAGTATACTATATTGGTCAGTAGAATGTCAAGGAAAATCTCGAAGGAAAACCATTATAAATAGATATTAACAAAAACCCTCAATAATTGAATTTTATTTCTTTATTTATATTATACTCTTTTTTGATTAGGAATATATTAGTTATTAGGCATTAGACTAACTATCAGGTTGTGTGGGTTCGATTTTCATTTTGAAAAAAAAAAATCATTTTCACCTTTTGTTTACAGCATTTGACGCGGTGTTTACTTCTGCGTTCTACCCATACCCTATCTAGAGCACTACGTAATAATATAAACAAAAAAAATATTAAGCAATACATATATATAAAATTTTATTTATATCTCAATCAAATTGACTATCTGCTTTCTATTCTACTGTATCTAGAATATTTTACAACTATAGATATGGTTAATCGAGAATACCTGTTTGTTTATCATAGCGCAGTTTAAGTATACCATTTTATAGCGTTGTTCTCACGTAAGACATTTAGCGTGGAGTCATTCTTTACTTTTTAGTTCTAGATAAAGTATTTATTATATTAGTTTAATAGTTTTTTTTAAATATAAGATTTTTTTTGTGGGCGATAAGTTAGGAATGGACTGTCTTCATACTAAGGTCCCTCTGGCTTCTATATGCGGGATAATGCGTGAAACTAAATCATGATACGTACACTCACAAAATTTTGCGTGATTGAAGGAATTAAAAGATTGTACAATTTTAACAATTTGTATTTCGCCCATTCGGGGCAATTAACGCGTTTTAAAAACGCGTCCTCTATAAAATATTAAACTGCAAATATGCCATTGTTCCACCAAATTAACTGTAACGTTCGTTTGTACCAATGAAAGCTCATTAATTATTTTTTTTAGTCATTAAAAAAGTTCGTAGGTCAACTTGAAAACTGACAACAACTTTATTCAATTAAACCCTTAAAAAAAACATTATCATCTCCTGTAAATAGAAAATAAACAATATTTATTATATAAATTCCTTACAAATCTTTAAAATGTTAAAATCATTCAATATCGTTTGTTATTGTTAAATACGCACAAATACTAACTCTCTATCGTTACGATGGACGTTTAAGGCTTTATTTTCCTTTCAATTACGTGAAAACCTATCGTAAATAAATCTGCGTAACCTTTTAGTTGACATAAATAGGTAGCTACATACGTATGTATGTCGAAATTTACCATAAGTGAAATCAAAGTCAAAAATAGCAGTAAACTAGTGTAATTCACATCTAAATTATGCGATAGTATTGTCTTGTTAGCCGGTTATAGTAGGTTCGGTTACGTCAGACGGACATTGCAAATAAGTAATAAAGTGTAGAATATATTCAATTGAAGTCATGTTGTAGTTGCAACGAGCGTGTAACTGGATACGGCGCGGAAAGGAGCTGAGAAAGTGTCGCCAATAAAATCATTAAATAATTAATTCTTCAGACGCCTTTAAGACATACTGGTGAGTGTTTAACATAGTCGTGGGTTCGAATACTTTGGAAATTTTATTTTTAAAAGAGACTTTACATTAGTCGTATTATGGATACGTTATTTTAAGCACTTAAAAACCAGTTATAACGCAGGGGCACAAGCGTGGCACAAGCGCGAGTCGAACTGTCTGGAAAGTAAGGTCCTGGGCTCGATTCCCACTCGAAAAATTGAAATATTTAATAACTTTATTTCCTCATTCTGGTAAGCAGGCAAAGCGATGAAATCCATTTCTCAATATGCATTGTATCCAGAATCCGCTATGTGCGTATACAGCGTGAAGCAAAAAAAAAGAGTGATTGTCAAAACTTCTCCATTATCTAAATAAGGATAGAACATGTTAAATGACTAAGTAACAGAGCTACCTATCTATCCAGAGCTAGCTACCTATCTTTTCGAGTCGAAGGCAACAATGGGTTAAAAAAAATCACTTAATGTGATACTGCTTATATCCTTTCTCAACTAAATTGACCATTTATCACAAAAATATTAGAGTTAGCATGTTCAACCAAATAAATCTTTAAAGTTCAGCTATAAAATACAAAATAATGCCATTATAATATTTTTTATTATAGTGTAGAAAAAAGCAAAGGAAAAAGAACTTAGTTGACACTAACTACAAACCGTCCTCTACATACTGCCAACAACCTCACAGATGTAAATTCATATATATATATATATATATATATAATTATTGTAATTTTGTAGTATTCCTTCTAAAAAGTTCTCACATTTATACAACAATTGCGTCCGTTCTATCGGCGCCCGACGTGTTGTAACGTTATATTACAAGACGCACAATAAAGCGATATTGTGAGACACGAATTACGATGCGTCGTAATTAAAGTAACTCTCGTTATTGTAGCCCTAATGGCGGATTGTAAATCTAAACAGATTATTAAATATTATTATATATTTCTATAAAAGTAATAGTTGATTACGTAAAGCTTACAAAGTTAAATGATTGTTAATGGTGAGCGGAAAGTAGAGAGTGGAAGTGTTTTAATGAGAACGGAGTGTTTTAACTCTAGATTCTCAGGTTCCCTCCGCCTAAGCTATCTAAGATATTTGAATCAATCCATTCTAAACAATATATAATCATACTTTTCACGTATATTAAACACGCGGATGCGGATGTAACACTGATATTACGAAAATATTTTGAATATCGACTCGTTTGGATGGGATTTGAATCTAAAACCACTGTAACTGCTCTACTATGGCTTCAATTTTTTATATTAAATACTATATAATACGTTCAACATATTACACCTTTGTCTACAATCCATGTTATTACTTTAAAATGTCAATTTTGCAAGATAAGCTATTATCTGTATCTTTTTACACTTATCAAAATTTATTTACATAATATTTTTATAATATTTAAGTTAGGTACTAGTTTTATTATTATAATAAGAAAAGTGCAAAAATCTATGTAAACAAAACGATAAAAAGGACATCTAAACTAACTACGTAGACCGGACAGACGCGTATGTAGACTTTTATGATGGATTGTGATACCAGAATGTTTTAAACTCAAAGCTCAAATCTGAGATCGGTCTTGAGACGCCGATCCGATCGTAAATCTAAAAAAAAATATTATAAATTATTGTAGAGACGTTCTATTCAATGATTTTTTTATCTATATTTAAAAGATTTTGCAATAAATTATATATGACATAAATATTGTTGCAATCTATCAAAAGGATATTATATTATTGTAAAGGAATAAAATAGCAATGTATCGTTTTAAATGATGCAATAAAAATCTGAGATCGAGAGGTCTACATTATAATTGCTAGTTACAAAAATATAAAAAATATATATATTTTGATTTATTATGTATTAATTTTCAAGAATATTATACACATTTTATATAAAATTTTCAATATGATATAGACCTAATATTTATATGAGAAAATATGTATAAGGAATATATCACTATTTTCTATTTGGAGTCTTAATAAATATTGTATAATACGTTTAACGTAATTAAGTACTTTAGAAATATACGAATTTCTTAGATCTAAAAGGGTAACAAGTTGTGTCGGCAGTTATCAGATTATTTTCAGTTTTTCTCGAATATCACACAAAATTGGATCACCTTCCCTGATATGTGTATACACTTAAGCTTACAAGCTTAAGATAAAATTAAAGATACTTCGTTTGACCATTGACAAGCCCAGTAACGATTGACTTGAAAAATATATTTTTATAATAATAAAACTATCTAACGAGAAAAAAGTGATAAATGCTTGATAAAATTACACAAAATTAAACAGAATTGAGTTTGTATTATAATAATGTCGTAAAAATAAATTTCATAATAATAATGTCTTAAAAAGTGACCACATAAGCTAAAAAGATGACTGACGTAGGTTACTATAAAAAAATTATTTCTCATACATGTGTCAAAACTATTATTACATACTATTGACCTTAAACAGTTTTTTATGTTAACATAAAATAATATATGGTATTACAAAGTGTGTTGACAAATAGTGATAAAATACTTTGCTAAAGTGTCGCTTTGTTGAGTTGAGATAGTCGAAATTGAAGTTGAGATAGATTTTGGTAAAATATTATTTGAGATAACTTGTAGACAAAGCACCGTGTCGAGTTCCACCATGCAATGTCCCGAAAACTGGGAGGGAAGTGGGGGAAGGAGTGTGTGAACACTAGGTTAGGCTTATCCTGCTATACGTAGTACGTGCGTGCTTACAAACGTGATAGTTACGGATTAAAAAATACTCAATTTATCAAAATATAGATCTTTCTGTTCGGGCAAAACTTTCGAAAAACCCTCGTAACTACTGGGTTGGCTCAAGATTTCTCTTACACTCCCTATGAAATTTACTTGCAAAATTTTACGTAATATTTCTTTTTCACACATATTGGACGTAAATTATTGATATTAATAGTTTTTCACCATAATTTAAATTTTACTTCGCTGTAAGCCCATTTAAATAATAATTATATAAAAAAATTGAATTGCCATATCATTATGACGAAACAAAAAGTTCAAATCTTCTTGCTTTTATTATAATTTTTTTCATTACATTTCTTTCACAAGGGATTGAATATGTTATTTTGTATTGAGCATTTATATAATATAAAAAAATCGTAAAATTTTCTCACAAAGACTGCTTTTACATGTTAATTATAATTAAATGAGCATAATTTTCAATTTAATCTTAAAAGAGACTTTTTAATTGTACAGATTAAAAACTTCTTTTTTTTTAATATACAAGTGTCCTCCATTATGGGGAGTATTAAAATACGATTATAGTATAATTTAATTTACTTAAGGTCCAAGTTATAAAAGTTATGAAAAGGTGCGTGATAGCTAAATAAATCAAATCGGAAAATCAGAATGTAATCGGAGAGTTGGGATCCATTCCTCTATTTATTCCTCTTTATTTTACGCATAAACAAAAAATATTATGAAGAATAAAACCATTAGTTAAATCTTTTGGTTATGTGTCTAGTTATGTGTCGGACAGTGCACAGGTTGGAGTCATGGTTTGTTCACCGCCTTAACTGAAAATTATTTCATAAACATATTTAATAAATATTCGTATAGTTCAAACGGGCGAGGCCGCCCAGACTGGCTAGTTCTATATAAAGTAAGACAAACAAAAAGAATCTACTAAGCAAACAAAAAAAATAACTTTATCCCTTTACTGGGAATCGAAGCTACAACCATTGAACTTAAAGTCGTACGCCATATTTCTCTGCCACAATGTTCTCAATATAATGTTATTTATAACCGAATAATAACGACTAATTGCAATAACAAATAATTTAACTTAAACAGCATGGTATGTAGGAAGAACCTGGGAACGTAATGTTAAAACATTTTTTTACCGATTGAGACAAGTGTCCGGAAGTCCGTATACCATTTTCTGCTGAATTCTGAAAAACTCATAGCCACGCTTTTATCAAATATCCCCCCTGAGTTGAAACCGAACACGCAACCGTCGCGTTTAAAGTCACACGCTCGCGCTCCTACGCCACATCGGCCACTTAATTGCATATATAAGTATATTTAAAATATATAAAATCCTTTTAGTAAGACAGAATAATCTCAATTGCCATAGTATTTACATAAACGGGGTTCAGCTAATGAAACTATATAAATTAGAGGCATCGCGTGCCACCCCCGCTCACTGCAGATTGTCTTTTTGTTAGATATCCAGTTGTGTAAAATAGCACTCGGATGTAGCAGGCACTTTGTTTAACTGATTTATGATTGTGAAATTTTATACTTGTGCAGTTTGTAATGTCTTTGATAAATATATATATATATATATTTATATATATTTGTGATAGAATAATTTTACTATATTTTTTATGTTAAATTAATTGTTAATTGTAGAAGGAATTGTCATGATTCTTTTAATACTTAATTATTTCGGATTAATTTACTAAAATAACATACATCAGTGTAGGCAGAGGGAATTCCCCATTTTTCCTCTAATTTTGAAGGCATTTCTGTTTGAGGAACAGAAATAAACGCCGCACTTTAGAGCTACGAAATGAAAATATATATTTAAATAACTATTTTTCCTCGAGTATTCGCGTCATACTGTGACACCTTTGTGATCCTGTGCCACGACTAAACTAAATAATTACCTAATTAATATAATTTTACTGAAAAAATTAAAAAATAAATTCTATATTATAGACCATGTGGTTTCTCTCAGATTCATATAAACGACCCCCCCACCGCATAAAACAAAATGATAATCTTAGAATTATAATAATGTACAATTTTTCCTTAAACTTACATTGTTGCAGTATATTTACCACACATTTAAAACGTGGTCAAACAGGTAAATTTTTAAGGCAATTTCTTAAATGACATCGAAATTCGCATGCAGCCGCACACTCCTTATTGTTTTAAACAATTATTCTCATTCCTTACCGCGGTTAAATAATTATAGGCCATTATTTACTTACGCACCCAAATTGCTATATGTAATATATATATAACACGAGATCGCAAAAATATTGAAAATGGTTTTTATATTGGTTAAACTTTTCATAAATATTGTCTTGTATGAAATGTGTATTTATAATGAGTTTTGACTGAATAAGTGAAACTAAAAGATACATTTGTGGTCTTAACTATGTAAAATATTATAAAAATATTAGTAATTAGAGTTAATTTTTATCTGTCTACATAATTTTATTAAAGGATTTTAAATATTACAACTTATACAATCGATAAAGTTAAAAACATGAATCAAAATTCAATGACATATATTATATATAATATACATTTCTGTAAATATGTCTAAGTGAAGTAGGATAAACTTAGAACAAAAGCGAAGGAAATTATCCGAAAAGGATAATATTATTTTCATAATTTATAAATATTAACTAAATTAAAAATAACTTATTATTACTTATAACTTATTATATACGTATTATTATTAATGTATAAATGCATATTAAATTACTAATAAATAATGAATATTTTTCTTCTTATTACTAAGCGTCGTAGAAAAGACTTCAACGCGTGATAATTTATGCTCGACAATACAGAGGGAGGGTTATTTTGGAAACGTACGATACCGATTTAAAGCAAATGTTTATTTGAAATAAATTTAACGTTTAATTATTAGTTGCTTAAAATATATGATAATTACGTTCAACGTATAAAAATTATGAATCAATGTTTTTTTGCAATCATTAAAGAAAAGTAAATTTTTGCACATTGAATAGTTTTTAAATTTATTATTTAGAATATTATATTTCAACTAAGTTTAATAAAAATAAAATAAATATAAATACGAAAAAAAAATAGAGTCACTCTATTTAACAATAATATTAGTTAAAATTTTGTCATATCCTTTTAGTGTAATATAAAAATAAAGTCGAACTAATAACCTCTTTTTCTTACAGAAGTCGGTTAAACATACGATACGGATTGTTAAGTCTTGAAAATAAATAAATAGAAATTCGTTAAACAGAGAAAATCTAGAGTCAAAACACTCTCTTTTATACAGATATGAATATAATTTAAAACGACACGCTGTATCGTTTCCGTGTAATATAAAAGACCACTATCACCTGATATTCTGCGACCGTTGCCATGGTTACGCATACCGATCCGCCGCATGCACAGCGACAGGTTGTAACAAAAGCCTTTGTATTACATTAATTGATTGCAGAAGTCATTCAAGTATTAAGTTACAAAATCTAAATAATATGATAGTTGAAATTTTGTTATCTATCTAACCGTGAATGGTGTAAGTTACGACTATTTCAAATGTAACGATGATACGAATTTGTGAATTTAATGAGAAGAGATATATAAAAAAGACAAACACTATTGAACTTAGAAAGTTGATGTTTTTCATACAGATATGTTAATAAGTCTAGAGGAGCAATAATAGAAGATTACTCGAAATTATTAAAAACGAAAAATATAAACTTCCACGCTTCCACAAGTAAAATGTAGAAGCGACGATAAGTAAGCAATATAATAAATTGAGTTATTTTAAGAAAAACTATTGTTTTTAAGAAAAATATATGTATATATTAATTTCGTCATCATACATGCATAGGAACAATATCGTATTGTATTTTTATATAATAAGTAATTGTCATTAAAATGATACCATTATTTATTTTAAATATTTATAATATTATAATATATCTTAAAACTGAAAGCGAAAAATACTTTCATCTCAATGTACATATGTTTTATATCAAAATACGTTAAAGCGTAACTTTTGTAAGACACAAAAGGCGAAAAAAGATAAATTGTTGTCCCATTGCATTTATATTGTATCAAAAGCTATAAAAGACATGAATTGTGTTATAATGTGTAATTCAACAGTTCTATGAGAAAAGCTAGATAATATAAATACCTACCTACCCTACCTACCATATAAATGAATGTATGAATTTGAATAATACTTAGCAGTTATTGTTCTTCTACAGTGAAGTTATCAAAATCAAAAACCAAAAGCTTCAAAAACTTCATGCCTTTTCCTGCAAAGTAAGTCAGGGTGGAACTTTTTACCTTATTTTCGAGAGAATGCGTATTGTTTGGTGGAACACAACACCACTTAGTAATTCAGAGTATGAAAAAGAAACTGACTTACATATAATACTGATCATTCTCTCGAGTTGAAATCGAACCCGCAACATTCGCACTTACAGTCAGAGATTATTTCACTGCGCCACGACGACTTTGGCAGTATATATATTTATATCTACATATGTATATATATATATACAATATATATACATATGTAGATAAGCATTTTCTTTCATTCTGGTTTCTCTAATTTTTCTCTTAAGAAATCCCATATTATGTTTGTCACGGTCTTAATTTATGGCATGACAGATTATATATGTGTATGTGTCATCTATGTTTAAATAAATTTATATTCATTACTAATGTATGCAGATTTTATTTAGTTCTATCTTATTATAGAATAAATGATATATGTTCATATTTAATTTATCAGTAAAATGCATTAAATAAAATTTTGTAAATAATTTACTTAGGTACTTAAGGACTATGTGCGAATAGGAAACTTTCTAATATGATAATTGTAGATCATCGTCGATCGATAATAGAATCGATTTATTAAAACAAAATATTTTTTTTTAAATGCACTAATTGCTACTTAAATCGATACTTATCACCTAAACGCGCATTTTTAGAATCCAAAAATAAAAACATACCTTAAGCACGATCGGTATCACTAAAAAATATATAAACAACGTGCGTCACTACACATAACGGTGTCACAGTCCACTGTTCACTACACTGTTAGGACATCACTAAAATTCATAGTCATATTTTCAGTGAGTTCGTAAATCCAATATAAAATAGGGATGTACGTAACAACCTGACCATTGGCTTGCGTAGACGCAACTGAAATCACCTTGCAAGGCCCACTATGTCTGTCTCACTCGTGTAGGAGGCTTCTCTTTCTAGCGGGCATTGTGCTTCCAACTGGCTTGACAATAAATTACCTATAAGAATCAAATCAGTTTAATAGATAGATGTGTGATTCCTTTTTAATTCAGCCTATTTTAATGGTAGGCTGTACTTTGATTGAAAATGTTAAATTTAGCCAATTATTATATACATATGTACATATCTTCTATTTATATATTTATTACTTGTATTTTAAAAAAATTGGTTGATAAACCCTATTGGCATATCGCAGACTCTACTATTCCCTCATTCAATACGTAGCAATTGGTGGAATTCTATATTATTTCAAATATTTCCATAAACATAAATCAAGTTTTTTATGTGTTTTATTCTTTTTCATATGCTTGATTATTTTAGGGATAGAGCAATTTAAAAAATATATAAAACAACTGACGTAGCGGGACTTGAACCTGCGCCTCTTGGTCAAGCTGTCCAAACGCTCTGACCACTACGCCATACTCTTATTAAGCATCGTCGAAGTTTGACAAACTTATTACATCATATTCATGTCGTTAGTGTCTCTATAAAGAGAATTTTGCAAATTTCTTCTACTCAAAAACTGTTGCTAAATGTAATCATTTCAATTTCAACGCAGAAGAAAATGCTATTTATAAAATATTTTCAACTTTTTCAAAGTGTTATTCAACATTGAGCATACAAAAAAGAATTAAAAACATTTTTTTTTCTTTCTTTCACCAAAAAATTGCCAAAAAAAAAAAAAGGGTTTTTGGTGAACAAATTGTTTGATTAATTGATTGACACAGTTTTTTTTTTATTTAATTGACTGCTAAAAAACTTTATTGATATAAATTTTATTTATTTTTATAATATACCTACCCAAAATATCAAAGCTTCCTTTTATCGAAAAATTTTGTGGGTCCACTGCAATTAACTCTTTGCTCTTATAATGTACGATATTCTCGTTAACCCAAAGAGCACAAAATATATACTAAGATAGAGTAAACACGATTTAAGCGTGTAATAATAGTAAATTTTACATGAATATGGGTAATATTTAATATAGTAGAAATTAGCTTTACAAATCAACTTAAAGCTAACAGTTAATGTTAAACATAAGCTGTTGTTAAAGGCGGCTATCTATAACCGTTTGAGGTCGTAGGTCGTCATTTTCATGGAAACATTTAAATACTTGCGTGTTAAAATTATATTTGAGATCTTATACAAGTAAATATTAATTTTATTTACCCTATAGTTAATAAATAATAAAAATAATTTGTTAGTTAATAATAAAAATAGACCCTTGACCAGATATTTTTGTTTCAATTTACTACAGAGGAAATTGTTTATTATTCTATATAACATTAAATATAATTTGTCACTACTTTCTCTCTCTCTTTCTTCGAAATTTAAATTAATTCCCATAAGAATTATTCAAGTCGTGCTTTCACAATTTTCCAATACAAAACGTAAACAAGAATCCGTCACCGTTTTTTACGAAGCGAAGGTAACGTAAGAATACAGGAGCTCACATTAAAACTAACTATGTAAAAACTTAAGGGACAGCTATGCGAGTATAAGGCAACTCAAGACCAGACTTATTATCTAGCCTTTATTGGCCTACTGTAGGCCAGTGCACACGTAATGCTAAATTGTAGTGGAGAATGATTTTTACATGTGTATTTTTTTATATATTTAATGCTTTTAAGTAGATACTGAGTGAGAATGGGCATTTTGAAAAAAAAAATAATTAAAATATAACATAAAATTTTATATTTTTTCGTATAGAATAGTTATTTCCAATAATATAAAATTTAAAGACTGCAATTAAAATCTATCAAAATTAAGATTTTCATTTTATTTCCGGCAAACTATAATATTATTTATAAATTTATCTCGTATAAGGCAGAATTGTCGTGAGACATACTAGTCGTACATGCACAACGCGCTTCACTCGTAAAGAACACCTTCGATTCCCGGGTTGGGTGAGCAATGACTCTACAACGATGTAAGTTTTCCTTCATTACGTATTCCTTACGTATTCACTCAACGCTACCTGCAATAGGATTGCTGTAGTTTAATGTTTATAGTCGTCGCTATTATACTGTGTAAATGTGAAGATTACACTTTATCACCTTATTTATACAATATTATAATAATGACATTCTAAATTTGGTGGCGTAATAGGTAAAATATTTCTAGAGGTATATAATGACAAGTAACATGTATAGACTCCCTAAAATTATTTGAAACTCGTTTTTATTTAATAAATAAGTAGGCAACTTAAAGGACTCAACGAAATAACTTAAAGTTTTTTAAAACTTAAGTTATAGCTAATAACATAACTGTTTTAGATGAAACAGTTATTTGTCCACCTAATTATCGATAAGCAATGTATAATATATATAATTTGTAATACAATGCGCCTGCGCACGTACTTGTGCGTCCCGTGTTCATGCAAAAAGTAGTCGCGCCCCAAATGGTCACAGGTTCTCTTACCAACGGATTATTCTCAGATTGTATAAGAAATGAGATGATTTTTCTTAGAGATAAATTCTTTGGAGTGCTTGTTTATATTTAAATATATATGTATAATTATATTATGAAAAAAAATATAGCATAATAATCAAAAAGCGGGGTTCCTTTATTTACCGTTACATAATTACGCCATTAACGGATGTTATCTTACCAGATAAAGTTTTGTCTAACTTTTTTATAGTTTTTGTAGCAAAATAGTGTTTATAGTCTTGTATTATATAATAGAGATATCATGTGTATATCATTTGAAAATTATGGGAAATGGATATTATTTGTAAAGAAATGAGGCAATTCATAAACTTATCGCTACATTTTATAGAACATATGAGAAAGAATAGAACTTGTAACCATCGCGGTAAGCCAAACAAACACATTCTAATTGCGCCATGATGACATCGTAATTTATCGACGTAAGTTCCTTAAGTTAATATCATTGTAAAATCTATTGTGCAATTAAGTAACAGGTAAAAACCGAGTACAAAACTTATATATCTTACGTAATAAGAAACGAGGAAAAAGCGATGATATATCTGCTATTTGTTTAATTCTATTGTGATTCGCTGACGTAAAAAAGATGTAATCAAAATGTCATATTTTCGTACGTTACACGGAAATGTCAAATAAAATAATAATATATGAATTATTTACATTCTCTTGCTTCAGTATTTGGGCAAAGTGCGGCGTTATGTTCCACCATTCAACACGCAATATTTAAAAAATTGGGCTGAAAATGGGAAACATGGGAACCTAGTGATCACTCTGTTACCATTAAGACAGTTCTGTTTCCCACCTTTCGCCAAACTGGACTGGTATCACCAATAAAATATTTAAAACACATATTAACATAAATTAATAAAATTGATTTACCTTTTAATGATGAACGTTCGAATTGATTCTGTGGATTGTAACACAAAACCGCAAAATCATCGCGACCGGACATGTTAGAAATTCTTTAACATGTGGAGTGTCGTTAAATAACTAATTTAGTTTTGAAATGGATATATATATAGAAACTATAATTATCATGCTAAAAGTATAATAAACATAAAAAATAAATTTATTATTTGATGTTTATCGGTGAGTCCCGCCACGGGATACCCAATGTTTTTAACATTAGACGAACAGTGTAAAACGGAGTGTCTTATCACTAAATTCCCTCTGCCTACACTGCTTTATACGGAATATAGTATAAAGGTATTTAAAACAAATGTTAAATGTGTTAAAAAATACCCAATAGCCGATTTGAACTTTCATACTAAGTTTTTTATCACGATGAAAATAGTATAAAAAATACTGCTTTTACTAATATTATGCATGAACTAATAATAAAACATTTTAAGCTATGTACACAAAGGTGGGGAACATATAAAAGCAATATATAATTAAAATTAATCCCAAAAAATAAATAACTATATATTTCACTATACTTATAATTTTCCATTCTAAACCTAGATAATTGAAAATGAAAAACAGAGTGTTTTGTCACTCATTATCTCCACAACAGACATAGAGAACGCCACAGCAATCAAAAACTCCATTTCATTAATCTAAATTAGACAGTACATCGACACAAAATAAGTGGGTAACAGTAAACTCGAGGTAAGGTTTAACAAAAACACCGATCGAGGCTCAATTATCTTACCAATTGTCCGATCGGACTATAAAGTTAATCTAACACCGCCATTACGTACGACCGCATTAATCTTAGCGTTGATTAGTTAAACTATAAAAGCGGAAGTATCAGAAGAATGCAGTTAATGAGGGGCTCAATCCCGATTTTACGGCTGGCCGTTAAAATGAGGCACAATTGTTTAATTGTTGCTTACTGGAGGTGGTACCATCTCCGCGTCCACCGTGGGAAGGCTGATGGTGAAAGTTATAGTTAGATTTTATGGCGTCACCTTAGTTTTAAATTCTAATTATATAGCAGTGAAGAGATTTTATATTTAGTGTATTTAAATCTCACAAGAATAGAGAGCTCTTCTTTTAAAATATTTTTTTTTTCTCTTTTTAATTTCACCCTTAGCATATTACTAAAATTTATAGTTGAATTCGAATTCCACGGAGGACTATAGCGACAGCTATGTATATAACAATTATGAAAGATAAAAATACTGACAAATAGTTTTATAAAACATTAATTAAACATTTTAAATTTTAATTATAATTATATGCTTGACGAGATGTACCAGCGTCCGAAATACATCTGGACGTATCAAAAGTAACTGATAAGATAATCGTTGCGATAACTTCTTTGTACCGTTTTTTTTGTAATAATTATTGACTCTTATTAAATTTGTAAGCTTGTTAACGAGCTGGAATTGTCAGAATGACCTAAATATATTCGTTTCAATTCAAGAGGTTTTGAAGCACAACGGGACAGTGTCTGACTTTAAATAAGAGGAATGGAGATTCAATCCCTATTGAGAAAAATATTCATGAAAATTATCAAGCCCTGCGCTACTATACAAAGCGCGGCGTTCAGTTTCGCAACTCAAATGTCTCAAAAATTGAGCATAAAGTACGAAACAAATTATCGTAACAGTAGGTTCCCTCTGCCCACCCTGCTATGTGTTACCATACAAACCTTATATAAAATATATGTTTTTTCCATCAAATAGCTTGGTGTTGAAGTCTACTGGGTTTCTCAAAATTACAGAAAACAGAGGAGAAAATGAAGTTGCTATATTTTTCCTGTATTCCTATTTAAAAAAAATAAGACAAAATCTTCCTATTAACTGTTAAAACACATTTATAAATTTTAAAACTACACTTTTTAACTTCATTTAGCATTTCCATATATAGGAAAGTAAATAGAGGGAACCTAGTGTCAAGACACTCTAGTCTCAATACACTGGTTTATTTTCTAGACATTACGATGGTGCCTAATTTTCGAGACATTTGAGAAATCGCATGGTGGAACTCAATACCGCTTAAAAATTACAATTATATTTTAATTATAATTTTGAAGCTTTCGTTAGCATTTTATAAATATCAACATTATCATTTAAAGCTTTATTAAGTTTTATCTTAATGTTATGCGTAAATGAAATACACACAACATTTTCTGCGAATCGGGCGATGTAATGTAAAACAAATAGTTAATATTGGCCTTTAAAAAATGTGTTTAATTCGATGAAATGGTTTCAAAATCTTAACTAACTTAGTTATTGATAAAAAAAAAGTAATTTACACAATTTTAATATTAATATGAATGTAATTATAGTGAATTTACTGTGTGTTAAAGATTTTTTAAAATTATTATTTAATTTTACTGTAAATTAAAATTGTTTAATGTAAGAACATTTTATTAAAAATTGCATATTATATTAATGATAAAGTTAATAACAAGTTGATAATTACATTTTAAATTACATGGAGAGCTTTCGATTCAGATCCAAAGAAAATGAAAGAGCTTTCTTTTTCATACCATGAAGGATACATTTGAAGGCACTATATATGCAATAAAAAGGTAGTGGAAATTAAAGAATATACTTATTCTTACGTGTGCGCGTTTCAGCATGAAGCTGATAAAAAAAAGTAATAAATAAGAGTTTTTTTACAAAAACTGGACGCGTTAAAGTGTGAAAACAGTATAAATTTACTTTGGAACGTGCGGTTAAATTGAGCGGAAAATGCAAAACGTTCACACCTAATTTTTATGTTTACATGGTCACGAGTGGGTGGCCAAGTACGACGCCCCTTGCATAGTTAAGGATTTAGTAGCTCAATTGTAATTATAATATATATTAATTGATATGATCATTGTAATTGATATACAACAATTAATTTTAAATATATAATTGTACAATTAATATGTATGTATAATTAATTTTGTTAGAAATTGAATAACGATGATATTTTTCTTATTGTTTGTATTGAGTAATGTGCGTATTATATATAATTTCAGTTAGAGTGATACGCGAATACTACAAAAATTTTAGGAAAAATATGTTATTTCGTTAAACAGAATAGTAAAATGAGAAAAAAAAGATAACTTTAAAAAGATACTTTTTTTCTTCTCATCTTAATAGTAATTCTCATCTTAAATTATACATAGTTAGAGGAAATTAATTATATAACACTAATAGAGTGTTTGAGTGTCTGATATTAAGTTATCTCAGTATAGAGTATACTCTGCTATATTCCGTATGTGAGATAAAAAAATAGTATTTTTTTTTTATTAAAAGAATTTTGATGTTTTATTGTAGAAGTACTCTTACTAAGTCTGTTATTTGGGCAGGTTTTGAAACAGTTCGTAAAGCGTCAACACTAAGTAAGACTAGTTATGGTATCAAATAACTAATTGGCAGATAATATCTTATTATGGAAGCTAATGCTAGCTTAGATTTATCTATACTCTAACATTTACTACTGAATTAATATTAATTTTCCGAATCTGATAAGATTCAACCAACATTCTATTAAGCAAGTGGTGTTATAACAACGAGCTTAAATTTTGCAACACATTTCTATTGAATTTAGTTGAAAGGAAATAAGATTTTTTTGAAAGGAAAAAAGAATACGAGGTTCAGCTGTGGGCCAGTTATCTTAAAATTTTTAAAATTAAAAAAAGAAAATGACAATTATTATTAGTTATATTAAGAAATCAACTAAAGCTTATATTAGTAACTGTGTAATTAACCTTTTTTTTAAATTAATATAAAAAATAATTTAAAATTTTCAATAAAGTTTACTGTAGACTTCCTTTTATATATGAAAAATAGGGATCAACAATCAAAATGCAAAAAAAAAAAACAAAAATATTAAAATATATTTAAAAATAAACTCTCAATACAATATCAATAACATTTAAATACAACTTTATTTACCCTTATCTATAACTACAAAATATTCTTGATACTATCAGCCGGATGGGACTATCAGATCAAGACTCATCGGTAACTGTACATTAACTCTCACTGACAAACCGGCCGTTGGTTTTTGCTATCGTTCACCATTTAGATACGAATCTTGATAATATTTGTATTAATAACGAAAATAACTACCTAGATCTGTTTAAACTATAGATACTTATTTATATAGTAATAATATTTTACTATTATTGCAAGAATAAATATATTTTGTAGCTTTTCGCTGTATCCCGCACATAGCAGGGCAGGCAGAAGAAGCATGAAAAACCTACTGTTAAAACACTCCTGTCCGCACTTTCCACCGAGCTTTAGAGTCATGACTTTTAAATGGCGAAACTCAACTCCTCGTTTTACCTCGTTACCAGAACGAGGTAATGAAAATATTAAGTAATTTATTCCTACCAGTGGGAATCGAACGCATAACCATCACGTTTACAGTCACGCGCTTGTGCCCTTGTACCACGACGTCCTCAATTTTGTTGATATCATTTATATATATTAAAATATTATTTTACAGGTAAGGCAGCGGCAGTTGAATACCGCCACATATAACATTATATGAACGACGGTCATCTACAATGTCATAGTTATTAGCAAACTCTAAGACATTTTAACTACTAGATAAGTATAAAGGTAAGCTTTTAAGTGCAAGATAAAACGATTAAATAGTCATTAAACAAGTACTCTACGTCAGATTACAATATATTTAGAACGAATGTTCAATACTATAATACGCAATATTAATGATGGGTTACGTTTCAAAATGGGGTGTTGGGTAACCACGTTAGTCGTCGTCGTCATCTATACTTAGAGTGAGTGTATTTTTTTTATTTCCCTCTTTTTAACCTTGCTATAAGCGGGATACAGTGTAAAACTGAATAAAAAACCAAAAATTTTGCTCAGCAATAGCAATATAAACGCAAGTCTATAATTCCATACATACAACCACACATACAATACCCATAAAAAACGACAATGCCTTCAGAACAAAACCATTTAATTCGACATAACTATATTTGAAATGCACTCGTACTAATTTGTCGGCCGCCGCGTAATAACGTGTGATTACCAGTTATAAAAATAATTGTAGACACGTGTCAGCATCTATACTATTTATAGCTCTTTGTTACCTATTACGGAATGTCAGTATAATCCGGTCAACGAGTCGTGGCCGATTTGAAGTTAGGTTTTTTGAACCTTTGTGCAATGATCACTAAGAAAGAAAATAATCAACACTAACAAAAATCCTAAAATCAAAATCATCCATCTATACAATGGCGTAGATTTAATTAGCTGTAGAGCTAAGTTCAGGATGGCCATGACTTGTTGGCCGTACTGTAATATTTTTTAGGTCAATAAATTGCCTGTAATTGTTTATTTACCGTTTAATTTGAATCTCTTAATATTTTGTGGTATTTAAACGTTGGTTGGTTTACTTACTTGTTACATGTTGTGCACAGCTCGATAGGCAAACTGAGACCTGGGAGCCTAATGTTAAGACATTCCGTTCCCATTAAGACACTTTCGTTCCCCATTTTTCGCCTAATTCTGGAGGTATTGAGTGGTTAGTGGTGGACCCCTCTGTCTACCCTGCTATGTCCGGAAAACAGCATAAACCTTAAACGCAGCAAAAGCATATTATTTAAACATTATATACGGGACCTAAATATTTTATAGCATGCAAAGAAATTCTAACAAAGTGTAAAAACACTATAAGAAAATATACATAGTATATTATTTTATTAAACCGATTCGGGTCTATAATTATCGTCAGCACCACAAAGTATCAATATATCAAACGACACACTTTAAAACAGACGATTTACACCGACAATACAAATAACCTGTCAAGACAAGACTCAATATGATCAAAGAAGTAGCGAAATTAGCGTCTCCCAGCTCCAGGTAGCTGGTCCCTTGCATACTTGTCAGAGATCTATTTGTAGGTTTCACAGCTAGTAGTTAGTAGCGCCATTGATCCGTCTGTCTGTTGACCGACAATGTAGCCTGCCTCGACTGCCTCGCCTGCCTCACCTGCCTTGCCTGCCCTGCTATTCCTGATACGATGATATGGATAGTGATTGTGCGAAATAATTGGAGAGCCATTTGGAAATGAATCAATTTCTTAATTATTTCTAAGTGGATTGACGATTTTGGTGTTTATTTACTTTTTTCTGTTACGTAGTTATTGCGACTTAGTGGATTTTTATATGGGTTAGCACATTGATATCTTATTCGAATCTAATTCAGATGAATATATATTTTTTTCACAAATTATATTGCTGCTTCCAAAAACAACACGGCTAAAGTACTTGGAAATCGACAATTGCTAGTTTCCTTTAATGTCTGAAGAAATAAAAAGAGTGATTTTAACAACAACTGTCAAGGTGTCTGTCTGTTTAGCTGTAAACATGTTTTAGGTTCGATTCCCACTCGAGAAATAAATATTTTTGAGTTCCGTCACAGAACACGCAATGTCTTAAAAATAAGGCGGAAAGTGTTGAAATATCTAATTAAATCTCCTAAATAACCTAAATAAATATTCCATTTACATATGTAAAATAACAAATACAAGTTCCGAACAATAAAAATATATCAACTCGCGCCGTATCGTATCAAAGCTTTTAAATTCGATTCGTATAATAATACACTTATGTTCTATAAAGTTTCTTTCCACTAAAGAAGTACGAACATTAAATGTATGTCTTTTTGTTTATCAATTTGTATTTGTCTCCATATTATCGGCTACACACCGGTCGGCGTACTTCAGAAGATCACGAGAGAGAGAGAGAACTTAGAGTTGTTTTTACATGTTTGTTGCTTTGGGAAGTATAGTTAGTTTTATTTTATTATGGGCTTAATAAAAAACTGACAATAGAAAGAAATAATATTGTTATTTTTTTTATGAAAATATATAGTATATAATTTAATTTATATTATATTCTACAACTATAAAGTTAATTAAATAAACCATTTCAATAGTTTTTTTTTAATTTCTAACCGATTATAATTCAGCAAATTCCACTTAACACTTAGTGTTGTTGTATACAAGTCGCATATTTTCTAAAATAATGTGAATATAAAAATATATACTGCAATTAAATTTATATCGGAACACAGTATAACTTAGTGATAAAACACTCTGTCACCCAAAATATTAATAGCAACTATATTTCTACACTCATTTCCAGAAACTGAAAAAAAATAAATAAATTCCAACGTTGCATCAACTCCCTACAAATGTATTTGAACCGTCAACATTTCTCATAAGGGTTACTACCGTCGAGGTTCATCGCACCTTTTATTGAGCGACGTTTGTTAGCGATAAGTTTCGTATTAGCTTTTATAATCCCTACGATGCCGAGTAAATACGTATCGAGCTCTTCCACTGTGGTTAGATACGTATAATAGTTATGGGTTTGTAGATGTTCGGTATGTATGATTTAGTATGTTGTGAGGTAGTTGTGGCTCAGTATTTGGGTTACCGCGACGGTGTGGGTTCTATTTCGGTTCGGGGGAATTAATCATTTTCATTTAGTCACTTTTGAAACGAAACATAACGTGGCGTTGAGTACCGTCGTTCGAAACAGTAGATGTAAATATGGTTTGGAATAGGTAGTTTCCTTTTTTTTTTACCCAATTGACTGTAAGCACGTTGATTGTGGGTTGGATTCCAATTTGAAATGATTATATTATATTATTTATAATTATTTTCGTCCATTACAGAAGTAAATTTCGCCACTGATGCTACTATATACAATATCTATATAATACTATATACAAGCGCTCGACGCAAGACTTTGAAATATTTAATATTTTCATTTCTTTGTTCTGGTAACAAGGCAAAGCGTGGCGTTGAGATCCACCACTTAACACGCAATGCCATAGATTTTGTCGTTAATTTAAGAGCGGACTGTCTTAACACTTGGTTCCCAGGTTTCCTTTGCCTACCCTGCAATGTGCGGGATATGAAATGAAGCAAAAAAGTATTATTATTACATAAATAATAATTATATATCCCGTTCTGCTTATTATATAGTAAAATAAATGTTTTCTTTCATTTACATTATATTCAGATGTGTATATTATATACACATAAAATCCAAAGACTTCTCATTTTCTTTAACCCAGTTAAACATAACTAAAATTTTGACAACATTCTCACTCCAACACTAACTAAAGGAACATCCACATACAAACATACACACAAATACTTATATATAGTTAAACTTCAATGAGCATTGACAACACAAAAAACCATTAATGAGTTGCGTGAAGATAAAACGCCGCCGCGGCATCCACAAAGGCTAACAAATAAACGATAACCAAAACCAATGTGAAGAGGTTTGCGTATTGTTTTATATTAAAGTGAAATAACAATAGGTAGCCCCTTTCAATGGACTCCGCCGCCACAATGAGGAGTGTGAGACGTGCGTGGTTTATATGCGGACGATGGTACTAGGTTACTTGTAGGTATCTAAGACAACTAAGGAACAGATAGATAAAATGTTTATATAGTAGGAAATTTGTATTTTAAGTTTGAAATTTCACAACAAAAAACAGTAAATTACTATATTAAGCTTGAGTCTTAGCAACAGCACTAGGTTCTCTCTGTCTGTCCTGCTGTGTGCGGGATACAGCGTGAAGCCAATAACTAAAACAAATCAAATACAATCATCTCATCAAGTAGGAATCGAACTCACAAACATTGTTTTCCAATATAGACGTCGCGTCCCTCGACGGCCTCTTTAATCAAATAACCTGCTGAATTCGAACCTGATACCAAGTACAGACGCATGTAATCTTACCACAAAACGATCTTAAACACAAGTGGACAATAGCGGACAAGACTCACCTTGTGAACAGTATGTTAATGTGAAATACTACATCACATTGTGCCGTCACCGACGCACAGTGGTTTCATTAAAGACGTGATTGATAATTTGGACTAGCTTCTAAGAAGGGTTCGAGAGCTTTTTGAATCGGAGCTTTAGCGACTCGTGCGCAAATTTCGTTGTACGAAAATATTTTTAATGAGGAACGGAATGTCTTAACACTAGGAACTCAACGCCGAGTGAAAAGTAAACAATTCAAGCACAATCATTTTCCAAGTGGAAATAAAACCTACAATCAAAGCTACATCTCGAATACTACATACAAAACCTAAATAACTACATTTTAATATACGATTGTAACAAAAAACTTAGCAATAACAACAATTGAACATAAAATAGAATATCAAATTATCTTTTTCTCAAGAAAGACGCAATTTTAATAAACCACAGCTTTTTAAGGGAATCCTCGAGTCTGGAATTTTTAGTCCTGGTTTTTTTTTTGTTTTTCACTTGTTTAGTGGGTCCGGCCGTACTCGTACTCATTTAGACCGGATTAACAATAAAAACGAAATTTGATCATTGTGGTCCGAGGTATAGTGTTATTAAATTAAGGGTAAGTTAAGGATTTTGAATAGTTTTGATTTTTTTTTTGTATTATAGCTAAATATATATTTTTCAATATAATATTTGTTTACAATAAGTTACAGTTTAATGTTTCAACTTTTTTGCTTATAATATTAATTTTATTTAATTAGTCTATTTAGACATACAATGGTTAATTGGATGTGGTGTTAGCACCATCATGTATGTTATATTAGCATCACCATAGATTAATATTAAAATGAAGGTTCAAGACATTATATAGATTGAAAATGATGCACAAATTATAAACAATTTTTTTTTGTTCAAAACACTTTTACCGTACTCCAAAAAAAACACATGATTTCAAAACGACAATTTCTAAATCAAATTAAAAAAAAAACACAATTAAATAATAAATGAATCAATAATCGAATCTTGGCCTTAACGATTCAGTTATCATCCCATCTAAACCCGTCCCGCGTAAATAAATCGTATGGTTTAGTGGTCGGCCATTGTAATCCTCATTTGCCCGTTTGTCTCATTAATTCGGTATTCATATTACGTTATTTTTCGTCGCCGATGACAGCTCAGATTAGATTCACTTTTAACGTTCGTAATTTTCGGATGGGGTTTCATTTAGTCGTATTGTTTTTGGTTTTTAAAAAAAAAAAAAACTTTTTAAAAAAGATCGTCGCAGGGTTTTAGCTTTTTGGTGGATTTAATGTATTTGTTTTAATGATTGTACTCGTTTTTTTTTTCTTTTAGTGTGGTCGTTAAAATAAATATTATCTATTTTATTACAGTATTGAGACTTTCGTGGTGTAATAGCTGAGTAGTCAGTGATAGCGTGGTGGACGTGCTGTTTGGCAACAAGAAAAAGTGCTTTTGAGTTCTATCACTCAACACATAATGTCTTAAAAATTAGGCGGACGCATAAAGTAGTATTTAAGATATTCTGTTCTTCATCTATTTTTTTAGATATCACACGTTGAATGGATTGAACTCAATCCTCTGTTTCCACCTACTAGAGGAAGAAAATGAAAATTATTTAAATAAAATTGTTCTTTTTTCAAACCGAACCGAACATATCGAACCGTCAAAAAGGCCTTATAGAGTCAGGTGCTGTTATATTGCGCCACAATGGTGTCCTATTAAAATTACCTGACTTATTCATTACATTGTAAATTTATTTATTGTAATAACTAACAGAAACATTTAACATACCACATCCCAGATCAGTTAAATATATTTAAGGATCAAAACCTTATTTGCACAAGCGTTATATTAAAATTAGATCATATTTTTAGAGCACTTCTTATAAGAATTGACAAAGGAAATCTTAGATATTTTGCATAATTTATATTAAAAATTTACATATTCTTAATACAAAAGAGACTGAATTCTCAAAAAGCGTCACTTTCGTAATAAACTATGTCACTTTTATTATTTCGACTTAATATTTGTCTACTATTTATTTATTTTAATATATTAATAACCTATTATTTTTATGTAGATGTGTATAATGTTAAGTCGAATACATTTCGAAGAAAAATATCGATATTTGCATATCTTTGGCAATTACCGCGTTATCAATTATATGATAAACAGTCAGAAAATGATATTCAAAATTTACATTTATAATGGAATTACTACTTGACAGCATTATTGAGGGTATAAAGTGCCTCTTAATAGAAGTCTGTCGATGCGACTCCACATCTTTCCCTACTTTGTGAGGGAAACACTTGTTGTTTATTTGATTTTTGCATACTTAAACGTCATATCTGATATTATCGGAGCTTATTTAAATATTTTTGTAATACGTACATTATAATTTACGATGTTTAAATTGTTGCACTGATTTTTGAATCCTCAAAATAAATAAATTATAGGCGCACGAGCTTTCTTAAAATAAAATATGCTAATGATTGATAAAAAAATATCGATGAATCTGATTTTAAATATCTGCGATAATGAGTTTCTAGAATTAAAAGTTCTAGAAGCCCTTTTTATAACCTCTGCATTCAGTTTTGACTTATGAAATATATGACATTGATTTATAATATGTACATTTTTATTTTTATTAATTATTTTTTTAACCTTGGAATTACTTGAGACGTATATATAAAATATTAAAGTAAATAGGCTTCATTTAAAATCTCACAGAAATACAACCTTTTGCCCGGTACAAATTCAAGCCACTTTGCTAATCAAATCGACAAAAAGAAAATTCTCAAATTAATTCGTACCCATACCCACCCATGTTAATCTTATCATTTCTTTTATTGTTTAAAAGATATTAATTTTACATTTTCTTCTGCTAAAATGTATATTTTAACAAATTTCTTGCGACTAAAATAAAAATAAAAATATAACTCTAACGTCGACTCAACACATTCCTTACTCTCGTATAAGATTGACAATGTCCGCGGCGAGCGCAAAGCGAGTCACCGTGCGGCTCTACAGCTCTACAGCTCTACAGGTGATATCGCGCGTCCTTTCTGCCGTCTAAGCCTGTGAACATGGCGTTATAATACCATTTTGTAGTACGAGAATGTATTACATATTGTGTGTTGTAGTTTGGAAAATAATTGTATGAAATTAATTATCTTTTTGGTTTTAAATTATTTTTTTATGGCAAGATAGGTAGTAAACTTAGTGTAAAGGCGCCCGTTCTCGATTAATTAGTTGTTATGGACATGTATGTATTTTATTCAATTTTTAGCTAGGAAACCTAAAGAGAACCATATACTCTTTAGATGAACCATTCATATATGACAAAATTCGCAGTAGAATAATTAAATAAGACTAGGCACATAATATAAATATATAAAATATATATATAGAACTGACTAATTGTGTGTTCGATCCCAACTTAGGAGATTGAATTATTTTCATCTCCGAGTTCCACCACTCAACACGTAACGACGCAAACTAGAAAAAAAAGTGTTCTAACTTTATTTTTCCTCTAAATTACTTATTAAATGGTTAGTTTTTTGTAAATCAATAAGCATTTCGAAACTGTATGCATACATTTTAATTCACCACTAACAAAAGTGCAAACACACTCTTCTTTGTAATTTTTACAAAATTCCTTATAATTAATTATCTCCAACGGTTCCGGTTACATATTCTCTTATCAGTGCAAACCTTTACAATCATGCATTATTATCGTTTTTTATTTTTAACCTTTTACGATTGCACTTTAATATTACAAACAGTTACAAACAACTGATAACGCAGATAATACTTATCATTCATTATCTTAATAAACTGAAAAATCAAACAATTTCATAAAAATGAAGAATAAAAGTCGATTCGATTACCAGTTTTCGATGCTACACAAAATATTAAGTCTTAATTAGAGATTTTTTTTTTTACATTCTTGGTACAGTATAATTAAATGAATACATGGGCGGTGATAAGAGATAACGTCAAGTACGGACCTAATTATATCTATGGTAGATGAGATATTTCGTCCTAATTCAATTAGTTTTTTGATTAAAGTCATTTAATTTGTGAATTATACAAAAGAAAATCATGTAAAAAATACTTTACACGAAACTGGATTTTTTTTTAACATTGGGCCCTCCGCTTATCCGTATCTCTTATCATTTTTATTCCCTCCGTGGGAATAAAAATGATAAGAGATACGGACAAGTACAGGCTTAATTATTTCTAAAAGTCAATGAGTAATTTTCGGAATAACCAATCAGTTCTTTGTTGAAGCTGATTCTATTTACATATTTTATTTACAAAATAAAACTGAAAATATAAATGATACTTCGTTCTCCACTTTCTTTTTTACGAATATGGATCAAATAAATGATGACCATCGTCATCGTATGACAGTCGACACTGCCTACTATAGTCTCTGCGTAGTGTTATTTGAAAAAATCTCATTCTAATGTTATTTATTGATAATTTATATAATAATCAATGTTTATCACATATTTTAATGTTTACTATGTTTCATATTGATTTTAACTGACGAAAATTAGTAATTCTTAATAGGCTCTTAATGAATCGTAAAAAAGATATAAAAATTCAAAAAATGAATACTGAACAAAACTAAAAAAATACCTATACATGATAAAAATATTCGACTAACGTCAAAATTAAGATATATCTATAATTTTAAAAAGTCATTTAAATCTTAACGAAAATCTTCATAGTGTTTTTTTTCGTTCGTCACCATAGAAAACCCACTTAATAGCAGTCATAAAATGTTCAACGACGATTTCCAACTCAGTTACGACCATCAAGTGTAGTAAAGTAGAATAAAGTGTATATTTCGCGATTGATTCGTTAGATAGTTCAGTATTCGAGTTTTCGGTAGTAAATTTAGTTGTAAGGACAATTTAAACGTGATGGTTCTGGGTTCGATTTCCATTCGGGAAATAAATTATTTTTCTCATACATATACAAATATATCTAAATATACATTATTAAGAGTCCACAAAGCCCGGTTGCGAACAATGCAGAACGGCACCTGTGAGGCTCTACACTCTACACTCTACACGCTGATTGCCGTATTGTGCCTCACAATAACTCGATTAGAGTCGCCGCTGTCGCTGCGGCCGGACATAGCGTCGTTATAGTATGGATACGACGACTTATACAAATTTAGTTCAATATAACAGATTTAGTTCAATATAAGATTTTTTATAAGTACCTTAATAATTATTGTCATTTTACATATTTATACTATTAAATGTAAAGTAAAGTTTCTTTGGCTAAGCGCACTATTCTAGGAGACTATTGGTTTGAATTAGATTTTTTTTTAAATCTTTAGTCATAGATTTTATAAGGCAGATTAAGCCGCGGCTAAAATTTAATATTTACATATATTATGTTTGTAAGAAATTCATTTAAAATATCATTGGACGCTTTAATGTACTATGATAATTTCAGAAATCTAATAAAAAATGATAAAAAATAGATAAGTTATGAAAAACAATCAGATCTTTCTTTCTAGTTCATGCTCATAACGTTTTGTTTATTATTTAACACGCTGCTGTAGTTGTTAAATAATAAAAAAATACCTTTTCCCACGTATCGGAATAGGCCGAGGGAACCTAGTGTTTTCTCTCCCCGTTCTCTTCTCCTCTCCACTTTCCACGCACCACTCAATATCTGAGACACATGAACATAACCATATCCACACAATTCATCCAACCAACCCCCCAATTAGGCGAGCACCGAGCAACGGCACAAAGGCAAAGATAATGGTCTGTTAACTCAGTTCCGAAGATAGTTCACTTAGTCTAAAGTTAGACTAATTGCAATTAAGTTCGCCCAGTAATTGAATACTCTCACGGCCCATATCACAGCTACCCCCGTGAACTGGACACGCGGTATCGATTTGCTTGCCATTTTAGTATGTTAACCTTCTATTATTGCTTAAGTTATTGAAGAAATATTAAGTTGAAGTTATTGCGGTTTTGGATCTAACTTCCTCCCGTGAAAATTTATTATATTATTTCAGTTTACTTATTCGGTTTATAGGATATGAATAAATAACAAAATTAATGTCACTTTAGTAAATATGCTTTTAAAGTTTAGAAAATAATCTATAGCACTGTTGCAGATTAGTGGTGGAACTCAACGCTTCGGTTTGTCGACACCAGCTCTAAGAAATGAAAATATTAAATATTTTATTTCCTCGAGCGATAATCGAACACTCACTACTACATGTTTAATATAAAAATATTTTAGGATACTATAAGAAAATATAGAATTACATTCCTTAGAATGTATCGACCTACAAACTCTTTAAAAAGCCACAATAGTCCGGCAAAATAAGCAAATAAAAAATTATAACACAATTGTTACAATTTCATTTCTATAATTATTGCTTACAAAAAAATCATGTGACAGTTTCAACAGTAAATACTGAGAAATATAAAAAAAAATGACATAAAAAGGCGTACACGATATAATATAATAAATAGCTGTAATAGAGTAAAAAGAATTAAGACACGAGTGTAGATGTAAAAAGTATTTTACCGTTTTCTCGTTAATTACGATATGCTGGAGCTAATTACGGAATATCCGTTACAATTTGCGATAAACGTTTGTGGCAATAACAATGATAAAGATCATCAATTTGTGCATATTTCATAAAACATATAGATATTTTTTTATTAATTAACTAATAAAATATGTATATTTTTTGTCTGTCAATTAATAGAGAAACTAATTCTACGTATTGGTTATTGTAAAGTTAAAAAAAACCATAGTTCTAGTGGGTACTTGGTATCGAAGCAACAATAAACAAACGATAAAATAAGATATAAAAAAGTACTGGTTGCAAAACAATAGTAGCGGCGAGATTCTTGACGTTTTTATCATTTCGAGCGGAGAACAAAAGCTGAAGGCTTCCTGTTGAGGCTGCATCACCATTCTCGCGAAGTGACTTCGACATACAGAGCTTTTCGATGTCGAACTCTTTTTGTACTTTTTAAAATTATATTATTATAATTTTTTGAGATTTTTCAAATGGACGAAAATGGATGTTGAATTTGAAATAATTAAATTAACGAATTGTTTTGTAATATTTTGTAAGAAAATTTATTTTTGCGTTTTTTCTATTTTAAAATTCTTAAATGCCAATGGCTATATATTTCTGATTCCTTACAGTTACATTATAGATTGAGATCAATGTTTATTTGGACGGACGCGCTAACCCGAGGAACATAAATTGAACTATATATACATATATACATATTAAAAATATATATTGTAAATCTGGTCTTTGTATTATACGATATCATTATATGGTATTTTTATAGTTAATAATATTATATTAATTAAATTGTGTTTGCACTCACTTTATTTAGAATGAAACCTTGGATATTTATATCGAATAATCAAAAACATCTCGAGCACATTTAGATTATATGTAAATTGAGCAATTCTTGTGACTTGAACATTTTTAATAATATTTAAAGTTGTTTCTGGGTAATGTGTTCTTATTCGTCCGATTTGATGTTATTTTAATTTTTATTTACCGATTTTTTTGTTCTCATTGTAATTAAAGTGTAGATAAGAATGTATTTTAAATTTTTACGAGCACTTGTACTAGTATTTCTTTGCAAGAGTGGTCAATGTACTATTTATTTTCTCTAGACACAGCTTGATCGACACGTGGAAAGGGTAATGAAAGCTAGCAAAAACTTATAATTAAGATCTGCTTGATTTAGAACTTCTACAATCTTAGATAGTCTAGCAATCTTAAATATATTAATAATTATATTATACATTCCATGGAAAGAGCCTAATCCTAAATTATCTTCAGGTTTTTTCACTACTTAGTTAAGTAAGGTAGCAGAAACGAATTTCGTCCAGGAGTCTAATTTTAGACATTGATCCCCACTTTCCGCTGAAATCAGGAGGCAATGCGTGTTGAGCATCACGTCTGCGCCTACGCCACTTACTTACTTATATATTTACAAATCAAATTGAGGATGAATTATAATAATTTTTTCGCGCAAACTGCCGAACAGTGTGTCCGTCAGTTCAACATTAACTTACAATAGAGGTGGACGTTCTATTCATCGCACAATACAACTCGATCGGCGATCGGCTGTCGATTGGACGTGACGCAAATGTGAACCATATGGTAATGGCTTATGCAATTCCTTGGTTTTCTTTTTCATTTTCACGCGTCTTTGCCACTTATAGGGTTAATTCATACTTATTTTTTTCAGATTTGAATTATTAAAAATCATAACCGATCAAGAATCAGCTATTGTTCCAGTGACATTTTCATCTCAAGAGGTTACTAAAAAACATTATTTAAAGGTATTGTCTTTTTTTTGTTCGCCAATAATTTGCAAAGGAACAGAAGGTTATAGCATTGTAAATTATATATAAAAATATTCGACACAGCGGGATATGAATCGAGATATTGTATTCAAGGTGCCTCCACAATTGGGTCATTCATACGGTGCCTACGTGCGAATGATTGTATTTTTGTTATTTTTAATCTAATTAGAAACTAAATTAAATTGAAAAAAAAAAACTATGATTTGCGTAAAAAATGAACGTTTACCGATATTCTTAAAGGTGGCAATGGAAAAGTGCATTTGTGTAATTTTTTCAAACTTTAAAATTTCGCGTTGATTTTATTCTCACCCAGGAGAATTTTTCACTTTGATAATAAAACAAAGCTCGGCATTTACTTCTGCCGTTCATAATTTGCAAAAATAGGGTGGAGATGAGTGGGAAACGGAGTATCTAAATAATTTACTTCTGCCTACACTACCTTAAATGGCACGCAGCGTGACGATCAAATAAAAGTAGAGAATTAAACATATTTTACTTAATAAATCTTCTGTAAAATAATTAAAATAAGTTTCTTAAAATTCTCTTTAAATGATCTACAAATGTTATCAAATGTTAAAAACTTACCTATTGGTACATGCACACTTAGTACCGACATATGTACAAATAAAATATACTATACATTGATTGGGCAAGACTACTTTATTAGTAATATAAGTGCGGCCTGGCAGCGATGCAATGGGCTAATCGGTGGCACTATTTGCATTTTACCTAAAGGGCCATCTAGATGCTCATGAAATATAAGGTAATTATTTCCTTAAAATTTATATGGAGCTCCGAAATATATGTATGTATTTTATTATAATGATATAAAAGTGTGGTATGATAATGTTTTGATGCAATAAGCACTGCATCATCTGCATCAACAGCAGGCAATTCAAGTCACCCACTTTCACTCCCATAACACTTTATTTCCTTTCTTGGGGACAGCTATCCAAATACAAATTGAACAAACAAGCTAACATGACCCAACTTCACGCTGCTTCACGCTGTATTTCACACACAGCAGGGTAAGCAGAGGGGAACCTTAAGACAATCCGTTCCCCACTTTCTACCGAATTCTGGAGGCATTGCGTGTTGAGTGGCGAAACTCAACCTTTGCATTACAGTCACACCGTTGTGCCGCTGTCTGTCTTACTGTCTTAAAATATTTTTATAAATAATAAGATTATATTTTACAGTTAGCAGAGAGAAGCAGAGAGAACCTACTGTCTATTTAGAGGCAAAAAACTATCTATCCTAAATTTGAACAGCTAATTGATATTTTCTATTAAATTATAGCAATATAATTCACCCAAATACCCACAAACTTTGTAAACACCTTACAAAGAAAACTAAATACATATAACAATAGGCTTTCTTATAGAATATTGGACAAAGTATCAGTTTACGTTCTATCTAAAATCTCCATATCTCGATACAGAGCCGGTTGCCTACAAAACGATATAAAACAAAGAGAAATTATCGGTACGTCCAGTATTAACGAGGGATGCGCGCGAGCATTTGTCAAAAGAATACACAATAAGTGCTATGGATAACCTATCGGTCGGTATAGGTTACGTGGTTAGTGCGATCGTTTGAACGTGGACGTGTAAAGCTGGAGGTGTACTGAGTTTGATATTCTAATAAATAAGTTATTGAGACGTCGTGGTATCACAGCGGTATAGTGTCTTATTATAAAAGCGACGGATGTAGATTCGATTCTCAGTCAGTGGAATGAATGAAATGGGGAGAGGACTTAATACCAGGTTCCCTTTGCCTACTCTGATGCGTGCTAAGCTAAAGCAATAAAAATAAAGTACAGAGAGATTGTAACACTCAAAATAAAAAATCACTTAACTCAAACATAAATTTCATCATTAACACTGTTTTAAAGTGTTTTCACCGGGTCCTTAAGACCACAAAAGTACCTTATAATACGATTTAGTTATTCAAGGCCGAAGTGACAAATATCATTCGTAAAGAAATTCCCACCAGATATGGATGTAATTAGCGACAGACGAACGTTATTATAATACACAACGTGCCTCTGAGAGACCCCCTGCTGATACGTATTATTCCTTGCCTTGGATGTTCATATGTATATATATATATATAAATAAGAATATTCGGGATCCAAAATCTGTTAAAATATGTTTTTGTTATTATTAGATTTAGGCGCAGTATTAGTTATTATTATTTAGTTCAGCTATTCAACACACCTTGAGAATTCAAAAAAAAGTGAAGAATGGCACTTCCGTTCTCAATGAAAACTAAGTGTCTTAACACTAAGTTTACAGGTTTCTCCTGCCTAAAATTCTAAATACGGGATAATGCGTGAAGCTAACACTTGAGAACAATTAAAATTTCCGACTAAACCACATGAATCACAATCTCAGTGTACCTGCCAAGGCACAGTGGTCGCAGTACAAATGCGTGCAGCGGGGGGCGCGCGACTGTAACGCGTATTGTACTCGTTACCGACAAATCGCCGTCTGGGCCCCGTACGCCGTTAATTACTGCTGTGGGAACCTTATGTTATAGAAGATTGGGTTTAAATATTCAAATGTATCGATTTTCAGATTTTATTTTTCTTATAATTAGATTATTATTGTATATTTATTATTATATAACGAAATGAGATGCAGCAGATGAGCAGAGGTGCTTTTACAAAAGGTATAATGCATGTAAATGATAAGAATATTTATAAATTGTAATGTTATGTCGTCAAACGCATATTTTTTTGCGATTGCTAGCTAAATTATCGAGTAGTCCACGTTGACGAATGAATGTGTTGAACACTAGTGTTCATATAAAATTTTATAGCCAAGTTAAATGTTCAAATTTCATGCTATTGACTTGTTTACATTACAATATATTACAAAAGCGATATATTTTAAGCATTATTAAACAAGAAACGGCCACAATCAATCACATACACAGAATAGATAAAATCAAACTAAAATACTCGCACTATTCGTATAAATTATTATCAATATAAGTTTATTCCCTTCAAAATGGTTGAGACTGTCATTAATTTTATTAGCACTTGTATCATTAACGGTACACAGTATTCTGCGGACGGTGTTAAACAACGAATTCGTGTCGCAATCCTAGTCCACAGGACAATGGGACCAAATCTAACTATAACTAAGATTTGCGAAATCCAGTGGCACTAGAAAGACAAATGATCGCTAGATTCAACTAACTGCAAAATAAACCAGCTTTGAATTTAAATAACAATGTCGGTTCTGACGCGAAGCCTTAAGGCGAAGGCATTAACGGAGTACAACCTCCTTAGAAATTACGTGTGTAATTTTTTTTATTCATTTTACCTCTTTGGCACCGCACTGCACTGGTAGCCCTCCGAGTCGCCCCGAGCACATCGCGGTTTATTACCCGCCGCACAGTAATTTATTATTGCATTTTTTGTATTATCAATAGTCTTTTACTTGTTTCGATATTAAAATGGCTATTGTTTATAAAAATTGCGGTGCAGATCCTTATCTCGGATGGACGGACGGGTTTCACTCGGCGCAAAGGAAAAATAAAGTTGTCGGCTTCTGTGTTATTTTTGCTTTGTGAATTTTCGATATATGAAAGATATGTATATGTATATATGGAGGTATGTACTCATACCAATTATTATTATTATATTTTCCATCTGAAAGTTGAATGTAACGTAACAAGGTAACGTTTCATATACAGTTACTCAACAGTAATTACGTCAATTTGTCACCAAAAGACGTTTTAAAGTCATTTAGTGTTGTAAAATATACTTATTTCTTGGAAAATTTTGCTTTGAGAATTTTAAGTGAGTGAAGTGAAGTCCGCCTCGACTACTGGTCTTCGGTGACAAAACGATTGTATGAATTGACTTACCCAATTTGGATTGTAAAAAGTAAAAAGAGTGCGGAAAGGAACCGCCATTGTCCTCTCCAAATTCGAAATAAGGAATACGCGGGAGCAAATGGCCCAAGTTTTTGAAACAGGAACGTCGAGTTTAAAAAAGAAATCAGTTAAACGGAGGCCGTTTGCAAGTAATCACGGCAGACGTGGACTGCTGTTAGGTGAGGCTTACATGGTGAAAAACTTACATATAAAATATACTATTACATTATATCTACGTAAAAAAAATCAAACAATATGTCTTCAATAGGCTGTATCATCCAGAACATTTATAGGTTTTATGTAACTTGTTTACGCTAACAGTTAAAGCAAATGTAAAGTACAAACAGTCTCTATTTTACCACAACTGCATGTGATCTGCATGCAGGTGAAAAAGTAAAAAGTTTAAGTAAAAAGAGTGTCTGTCACCTAAGTCGACGAATTCTCTTGACATTGAGAGTTGAGCGGCGAAACTCAACACCTTCCTCTACTAAGGTGGGTGAAAACAGAAGGATAAAAACAAATTAATCCAAGAAATCAAAGTCAGATACCGTTCCACTACGCCCGCTGACTTTAACTATAAATAATAATAATAAATATAAATATACATATAAAATAACATTTATACCATCTTAAACCGTGCCTTAGATCGCGTGCACGCCGATACAGGTGCGCACGCAGCCCGGAGCGACGCCCGCGCTTCATTCAGTCGCGCAATTCGCAATCATTTTAGTTACCTTAGCCACAGCCACAGCCATATCCATACTGCAGTGTCCATTTCGGTTATCAAAATGTTTAAGTGCAACAAAGTGCAGTAAATTTTATGTGTATTTGTTTTTTGTTATTGTTTTCTTATTGTATGTTATGTTGTGTTCCGTATAAGGCAGAGGAGGCTATGGAAATTTAATGCTTAGAAACTCTCTTTTCTCTATTTTTCATATAATTTTCGTAGTCGTGTAGTTACTGTATCGAATAACGTAAATAAATAAATTGATGCGCCAAAGAACAAGCTTGTGTAACCACGACTGGTTGTAGACTATTTAATATTTTCATTTCTATACTCGGGCACCGAGGTAAACAGTGGCGTTGAGATTGACGTAAAAATTATATTATAATAGCTGTAAATATTCGTCATATTTCACAATTCTTGCTAAAGCAAACTTTAATTTTAAATATTTTAATTATTATATACATAAAAGAAATAACGATACTATAGGTCTCAATTTATCTCAATGTCTCATTTGAAATGACACATAAGTTAATTAAATTGTAGTATTTCATTAAATATTCGGTATCCAATGCTATCGAACCCAGTTGACCTCTAATTAGTGTAATATGGTGAAATACAGTGGATTTTTTGCAATTATGGATGTAATTAATTCATATAAATTTTGTTTTATATTTTCTTGCTAAGACAAAGATCGTCGGCTCAGAATGTAATGATTTTGAAGTCAAGTAAAAAAACCAATCCAAGTTACTACTGATACGTACTACAATCTACCATTACTACGTAGATAAGATACAAGATACTATTATATCTTATCTAAATATATATCTATAAATATGTCTTCCATCTTATTCTTATTACATAGATATCTGTTTTTTAGTAAAACGGGGTATGACCAACTATATTCACAAAATGGAGAATAAGAGTACATAATATTGTAACAGTGTTCACATAATAACTCGGCTAATAATTTCAAAACGTTCTTACTTAATAAGCAGAAAAAATTTTATACATAACCCACAATCGCTATATCTACACATCGACATACATGTATATTATTATAAAATTACTCATTGCGAAGTGACTAACGGACAACACAGATAAAACTTGTTCTTGTAGAAATCTGAAATTTGTAACATAGGTTCCCTAGAAATACCCTGCACTTCCTACGCTAGCAATAAGAGAGAATTTCCTACGGAGAAATTCTATCTGTAGCAAGGTAGGCTTTACACTTTACGGTCCACGCATACAAACCGACAAACCCACCACGCATTATATATCATAAATTCATAATGATGCATCATTTTTACAAAGTTACGTTAAAGGAAACTATTTATAATATAAATAAAATAATTACACAGTACGCCCGTCGCGTCGTACGGGATGCTGTGGAACGCGCCGATCACTCATACGGAGAGGTTGAACCAATTAGAGGTGAATGTAGACTTGAGACTGTGTTGGTAAATAGCTATATATATGTTATATTAGGTTATATAATTTTATTAATATAAATGTCTTAGATAGATGATAACTCGTTCTATTAGATTGATTGAAGCATCTATTAGGTACTTTAACATAGCAAGGAGTTCTGTCACTTGTACCAATTTATGGCCTTTTTTTTAGGAGAAATCGAATACGAGGGGGCAAATAATCTGATCTAGCTTCATTTTGGAGAGCAGCCAAAGGCTTTTTCCAAAGCTCAAGTCCAGTATTTGTTACTTTATTATTATTCAGTATAAAGGAACTTAAAATAATATTTATAACAATGATTTCCTTTTGATCCCATAATGTAAGGCATTAAATTCTATTTTGGTTTTTTCAATTTCATTCTATTGAAGCGTCTCGCATTCAGAATTAATAATATCTCAGCAAATATAAAACAACTATTATCGACTTACAAAAATAAAAAATACTAACATTTATATTAGTATTACAATATTATTTTGTTATCAATACTACAAGTCGCCTCTTGTATTTCCTTCTGTTTACTAACCACTACTAGTCAGTCTACTTTTGTATTGAATTAGATCACTTGGATTTAGTCCTTGGATTGCCTGACTGCGTATCTTAAAACTTAATGGTTGCTCGAGCATAAATGTATTTTAAAGTGAACTTTATTTTATTATAGTTAAAAGTATGTTTATAATTGAATTTAATATCTGATTGATAAAATATGGTTATTTCTATATTACTGGTATTAATATAGAATCGACTATATAAAGATTACTTGCTAAAAAGCTTTTATAGCAAAACGGAACTTTGAACCGGTAGGGTGAATGAAGGAGTGTTTTTCTTCTATTTCTATTTAGTTTAGTTATGAATTACTAAAACGTGTTTTTTTTGCAATTTTATGCTATATCCCAGCTATAGCACGATAGATTCAGGCACCTAGTGTTATGAGGTACCGTTTTCCAATTTCGCCGAATTTTCGAGGGTTGGCGTATTAAGACGCGGAATTCAACGCCATGTGTTACAAGAGCGAAGAAATGAAAATATTTGTAAATAATACATCATTTTTCATTCCAAATCCTTTGTGGCCCAATGAAACACCATCTGTATATGAATGATATCGTGAGTTCGATTTCACTCGAAAAAATATTGTATTTTAATTATTTTCATTTCCCTGCACTAATAGACAGCACGTGGCGTTGAGTTCCGCCATCCAACACGGAATATCACAAAATTCGGCTGAAAGTGGGTAAAAGAGCGTCTCAACATTAGTTTCATCTGCCTACCATTCTACACGAGAGAAAATGTGAGAAAACGAAAAACAAAAAATGGCTCAATCTATTTCTCAATAATTATTTCCAATTAATACTTTAAAACGAAACCATTATCATGTTAATCACAAACTAAATAATTTTGTTTGTACATTCTAAATCGACAAATAAACCGTTGAGACTAATGCTCAACCTCCACTCGGCTCGATCTGATAAAATGGAAAATTGAATTGTCAATAATTATAGGCGTCAGGTACCCTAGGTCTTAAAGTTTGACCCTAAGTGTTTCCTAGGCAGATAAACAAGGTGCCACGTGATTTATGTTACGCTGGTTTAATGGGTAATTTGAGATGGTTATAAATGTAATGTGTTTCTTTTATTATTTGTAAGGTTGTTCTGTAAATCTTTTATAGTGTTTGTTTTTAAGATTGAAATAGCGTGTTTTATTCGCACTCTACACAAAGTGTTTGTTGTCATAAATAAAATTAAATTTTTGTTTCTCTTGCAAAGGTAACAAATATTTTTGCTTATCAATCTACAACTTACCATAAATTATAAAAACTTTAGAAAATAAATAATTTCTTTATTATATTTATAAATACTTGTTATAGGTTTGTTTCTCAAAATGAGAGGAAAGTGGAGAACATACAACAGCTATAAACCAAAATACATACGTAAAAGAAAACAAATGTAAATACGATGCATATATTCTGGTAGAATCACCACGCCTTGATCTCAGAATATCTCAAATTCAGCTACAGAGTGAAAAAAGAAGAGACTTAACAGAAATCTCTGTCTGCCTATCCTCCATTATTAGAAAAAGAAGAAAGAGAAGAAAAATAAGATAAAAAATATTTTTGGAGTATCAGGCATATACGAAGAAACTCTCCGCTTAATTCTGTACCTGTTCTCGAAATGGCATTAATGTCATTCATTTTGGCAAGGATATAAATCCACAATTGGCATTTCACACTAACAATGTCTCTGCTAATTAAATAAATTTGATATAAATAAGAGATGTCACTCGAAACTTTTAGAGCGTTAATATTTAACTTGATGAATATTTAATTTGACAGTTTTTAGGGTTTCACAAATAAAACGTCCTCACGGGATCCCTATTGTCTTTTTTAATTTTTATTTGTTTTATGTATTTTTATTTTTGAAAATACTATTATTAAAATATATTGACCGAACATTGCAAGATTAATGCACTCTGGTGTCGAGGCAAAGAGTGGCGTTGAGTTCCGCTACTCTACACTCAATGCCTCCAAAAATCGGCGGAAAGTGGGGAACGGAGTGTCTTAACACTAGGCTCCCTCTGCCTACCCTACTGTGTGCGGGATACAGCGTGAAGCAGCTGAAGTTGTGTGATTTATCGAAACGTCACTAAAAAGCCACTTTTCAATACTCCGTAAAGATACCGAAATATATAATATAACGGAACCCTTAATTTCGGCATTGCCGACTCAGATTTGACGACTTTTAAAAATAAACATGCGGTATGGACAATTTTATTATTGTTTTGCATTATGTCCATATACACAAACTTGTTTGCAATCGCCCGCGCAAGTCAAGTATTCAATCGGACAGCGTGCAATATAAATAATTTATTATAGTTAACGGTTGTTGAACTAAGATGGCCTAATGTTGTTTGTTTATAGGTGATGGTGCCTACTTAGTATTTAAGAAGATTCATGTGTATGATAAATTTATGTTAAACTTCTATTTTATTACAATATGTTAATATCTACATGTTCGTCGCGAAAGGTTGTGGATTCGATTCCCACTCGAAGAAATGAAATATTTAATATTTTCATTTTCTTACACTGCGTTTACGTGCAGAACTTACTTATCTCGCAATACCGCCAGAATTCGGTTCCCAGGTCCGCCTTCTATTCTGTGTGCTGTATATATCAAAAAATCAATAACAAGAGTGAAATGTAAAAAAAAATGCTACTAAATTCTGACATAATAAAACTTCCGGTACAATTTTTTAAATTATGACAAACTAATCTTAAGCGAAGCATAGTTCTCTCAGCAAAACCAATTCCGATTATAACTCAATCGAATGCAATCTTGTGTACCGTTCACATATAAAGTAACGAATGTGACCTCTTGTGTTATAACGCGCCAGGTGTACCTTGTGAACGGGGCATGGGATATCTCATGCATATGAAATTATAAACTAATACTGTATGCGCCTATCTATAGATACGTTTTTCTTTTCCTTTTTTTTTTAACATTGCAGAGTGGACAGAGGGAACCAGGGAACCTAGTGTCAAGATACTCCGTTCCCATTAAGACTTTTTACTAAATTCTGGTGGCATTGCCTGTTGAATGGTGGAACTCAACGCCGCGGTTTTCCTTGCTACAAGAGCGAAAAAATGAAAAGCTGATATTGTAATTGATAAATTATTTACGTTCCTTTGTAGATAATGTTTGTATGAAATTATTATTGGAATATTTCGTAGAGTCTTTCAAAAAAACGTGATTTTACGTAAGTTTTTATTTAATTTTTAATCTTACAGGACTATCTTACAAAACATGTGCACGCGGAATACTCAAGACTACTTGAATTAAGCAATTCTATACAAGAAAACAACGATATCATATTTAATTTTTTCGAAAAGGTATATTTTCACAGTTAAAAAACAAACATGACAGTTTCCCACGTTAAATAAAAGATGGTTATAGTCGTAACTAATTCCCGTCCAGCCTATGATATATGGACGGACGCGCGTGTGCGTCGACTCTGCTAACTAGTGTTATTATATAGTCATTTGTGACGGTTGCTTGGAAGTTTCGCTAGTATAAATTATTTGAACTTCTTTTGATATATGTGTAAGATTAAGAATAAAATGATAAATAGAATATGAAAATTGTAGGAATCAACTTGCATAAATATTAAAAAAGCGGTTTATTTTCTTATTAAAACAAATTGTGTAAAGATAAACAAGTTATATTTTTTTATTTATTCTCTATTATTTTTCTTATATTTCTCCCTCAAAAATAATCTAGAAGCTCTCTAAGCTTTATAGCTCATGTATTAATGTGCGATATAATTTTTTATATTCTTTGAATATAAATGTACATATTATAAATTTTCAGAAAAAATACCATAAATCTTAAAGAAATATTTATTCAAAATAACCAACAACTAAGAAGAGGTACAATAAAATCTTCTTCGCATTATTAAACTTAGTTAATTTATGCAAGAATACATCTTGTTATAGTAATGTAAGCAGCCATCACTATTTCGCATTCATCTATGATTGACCAATGGCGAGGCAGATGGTTCCTCCCGCGGCTTCGACAGCCAATGGTAAGACGCCGTTTGAAAAACAATAGAATATAAAAAAATCGTCACTGCGCACGAGTTGACTGTTTAATTTGTTTGTAATAAGTGTTTTATTCCCACGATTGTTTTTAACGATTTTGTATGTAGGTAATGCTAATATGAGCATTTGTTTAATTTTATTTGTGGCATGTCTTCCTTTATTGATTGGGCTAGGTAATGAAAGTAGAAATGGTGGAAGGCCTTTTTTTCTTTTTTTTCCTTCATTTGAGGCCAGCCGTAGCGCAGGAGCACAAGTGTGCAGATTGTAGGCTTCATTTCCACACGAGGAAATAAAATATTTTCATTATTTCGGTCTGGTAGCTATCTACTTTTCTCGCTATGTGAGGGATATAGCGGTTAACACTTCTTCACTATCTCAGATAGAGATATTCACAAAGCACAAAAACGACACATTCTAACCTTCATATAAGAGAATCGAAAATATTTTAAGGTATGTCAGGGGTACTTAGGCAGAAAGAACTAACCTAATGTGAAGACTCTCTATTCTGTTATGTGGTCTATCTATATCTAGTCTATTCTGTTATGTTATGTGGCGTAATTCAACGTCGCGCTACGTCTCGTTTCACTGTTAGAGAAATTGAAATAACTAACTAAGATTTCTTGTAACATTTCATATGTCAAATATTTATTATTATTTATTTTATATGTTGAAAATTAACAAAACAAAATGCTACTTTTATTTTATTTTGTATATTATGTTAAAATCATAAATACGGTAGGTAAATACATTATTCCCAAATTCACATCTTTATTTATGTTAATTATTTTAAAGAAATACATATTCTTATACTAAACTAAACTTATACTTACTATAATTAAAACAAATAATACATATTAATAAATACCTACTTGTTAAAATTTGACAATAGAGATAAACAAAACGACTCTCAAGCATTTCTACACAACCTTTCGTAAATCCAATTTGAAACACACAAAAATCGTAGAAGCAAAGCGAGAATCAGAAACGAAAATATAAATACTCATTAGGGACCTACAAAAGTGTTTTGTAGTATTTCCCATGAGACAAAAGGCTGTGAGGTGGTGAGGTGCTGAGGTGCTGGAGGCTGTACATCCACGGTACACACAACAGGGAACACACATACCAACACCTCAGTAGTCCTAATTAGGGATCGGACAACACCTGGGTATAAATGATGCCTAGAAATAAGATAGGGTTGCCGAATTATAGAAATCTATGGTTTTTTGTTATAAAAATTTTATTAGAGATATTGTATGCTAATATATCTATAAGATAATGTATTGCAATCTTAATAAGTTTAGGATAATTAAAATGTTGTAAAATTAATATTATTCTGAGCATTTAACCGTATAAATAGTGTGTTTAATCCACCCATACTAAGTGTGATGCAATAGTCATACATCAAGTATAAATTATATAATGAGAAACCTAGTTCGCTTTTTGCGAATGCGGAAAGGTAAGATAATTTAAGAAGGCAAAATAAATCATTCATCTAATAAAGCCATTTTAATAGAAAAAAAGACACCAATTAATTATTTCCTTGCAAATTTTTCTTTATAATTAATTATTCCTATTTAATAGACAACCCTAGCCAAGTCAAGGCGTTGCGTGTAATTAGAGAATGTATACATTAGCGAATACAAATAAAGCACAATGCGAGCGGGTCCCCGCGCTAACATTAGTCTCGGGAGGTCGCGGATACGAGTACGTGTGTCCGAGATACTGTTGGGTTGAACGATTGTAACTGGGTGAATTAACTGTCAGTTAATATTTAACTATAGGTAATATATATATTTTTTACTTTCACGCTGCATCTTACTTGCATGCTTACTTTCTACCGAATTTTGGAGAAATTGCAGCAATAATATGGATAGACGATTCTAATAAGGTGTACAACATTAGTACAACCAAAGTAAAAAATTCTCTCTCACTCAACAAAATGAGTAAATTTAATATAAAAAAAAAGTTATTTTTTCATACGGTGAACCCTCGAATGCAGAACTACCTTAGAGATATAATTCATACGAAAGCTGGCAATATATTTAGTGTGTGCACGTCATTAATATAAATGAATTTATATCCCGACACCCGAAGCTACATGGTTTTTCACAATACACTAGATTTATTATGTTAACTTTAGCTCATAACCCTCATATGGAAAATATATTGTGATGCGAACTAAAATTAACGACATTGTTTTTATTTCCTTACAATTGTTTGAATATTGTTTATTGGTGACGTTTTGTAAATTTTTTTTATTCACAATCACACAAATACATAAATTTATTGTAATAACGAGATTTTGAAACAAGTTAACATATAAAGAATATTTTTATTTACCCACTTTATATATGTCAACAAATTCTACTTAACTAAAACTTTAATTTTAAACTAAAAAATTTATCCTTCGACTTCACCGGCCCTGACAGTGGCATGGTCCACTCCAATTAACATAAACATCAACTGTATGTATGTCTGTCTATTCTACGCTATACGTTACAAACAACAGTGTGCCAAGTAATTATTCACGGAGAAAATTGCCGCAAAGATCTAGATCTTATCTCTTAGTGGAAGCTTTGTTTTATTATACGGTTGTTCTATTCGAGATATAATTTAAGCGGATTGTTTAGAGTATTTATATTGCTGTGGGAGTTAACGATGAATATATTGTCCATTTTATATATATATTTATATATATATATATATATATATTTATTGCTATATGCTAAAGGTGTAAATGGAAGAAATATTAAATATATTTTTATATAGGAAGTATATTCAGTGTGTGTCCTACTGTAAGTACTAGATAGTGAATACACCTGGATTTCAATTATTTATGAATATAAATGAATTACATTATTGGCCAACGGAACTTAACGCTGGATTATATCTAATAATAATCGTATAAAGATATGCTTATACTATCACCCACAGGTCCAATATTTGCAGATTTGTACCGATGAATTATTAGATTTTATTTAACATTAATCTTAGAAACGGCGATTGTACAAGTGATAATTTACATGACTGTGGCTGTTTGGACTCACGCGATACTTGTCAACGTCCCGCTATTGTAGAAAGTTGAGTTATGGTATTTATGTGCTCGATAAATTTAGAATTATCGAAATTTTTTTGTAAGAAATTATCTTAAAATGAGATAAAAAATTAATAACTAAGTAAACTTGATGTTAGTACGTTTGTGACCTTCCCACATAACTCAGAAATCGCTGACTATATCTTAGTGTAATGTATGGCATAGATCAGATACATGATTGATACCAATAAGATATTTAAGATATTCCACTGTGACACAACGTTTCGATTTCCATATAAGGAAATGAATTATTTTGGTTTCCTTGTTCTAATATCAGGCAAAGCCCGGCGTTGAGTTCCACTGAATGTCGGCGTAAACTACGTAAGGTTATTTGACCTCAATATTAATTAATTTTTAGGAATATTTTAAAATTATTACTATATATTTCTGATTTAACAGCGTAGTGTTGTGACTAGTAATAGCTAATTTGAATTTTAAATAAAAAAAATACTTTAATAGTTAATATACGTTATAATTAATCCTGAGAAAGAGAAAAGTAAAATATGTCAAATACTTATTGACGATGCAACAAACACAAAAAACTATACTTACACAGTAGAATATTAATTGTAGACTGTATGACTACTTGTAACTATCCGCGTGTAGACAAGCCTTGTAATATGAGAATGATTATACCTTACATTAGTTACATACGTTCATTCAAAATGTCGAACTTTTGTGATAACTTTAATTTCTATCTTGTTTAAAAAAAATCTTTTCCCATATTGAGATGCGGTCTCAACACTGTGCTATACCTATAGAAAAATTTAAGTATTACTCTAGTGGAAATCGAACTCACAAAAACGGCGTTCACAGTCAAATGGTATCTGACCGATCAAATTCCTAACATCACAGTGTGAGTTCGATTCTCAGTTTGATAACAAAATATTTTATATTTTCATTTACTCGTTCTGGTAACGAGGAGATTGCAAGCGGTACGGTAAGATTATTTCTCCGGTTAACAATATTACGGAGAAGGCAATTCTAGATTATTTTTATTGTCTTTGCTAAATATGGGTTAAACATAGAGCTGTAAAAAATCCTGGCTTAATCAAAACTATAAATGTGAAATGAGAGAGCCAAGTTCAAAATTCAATAAAACGTGGTTCTTAACCTACAATTTCATTAAATTATCTCTGTTTATTTAATATTTTTTTATGTGATACTCTTACAATAATTCCATTAATCAATGTTAAGTTCGCTACAATAACAGGTAGTGTCAATCCTATCCTATAACAACACATAAAATCAATCGCTAATAAATCGAACAGAACTCCATATTAATTAGCTTGCGTGAGCGCAACGCTACTGTACACTATTGCGAATTTATTGTTCGCCGTGGACATAAAATTTATATATGAAAAATGCACTCGCCGTAACTATTCGAGTTATCTTGCGTGTAAGACATTTCTTCTCGTTTATAGTTTTGTTTTTCATTACTTTGAATACAAAGCTGTACGAAATTATCTCTAAGCATGCTTAGATACTTATGGGAATATATTCACATTAGTTAATCACTCATGGAATAAATTATTTTAATTTTTACACTCTGGTGGGTTGAAGGCTAGAAAAAAATTACGTCACTTTTCAAAATCAAATGTCAAAAATCGGTGTGGATATTAGATAAGTAGAAGTATTAAAAAACTCTAAGATTATAAAAACATATGACATTTCTTAAATAAATGTCTCGTTATATATTTGTCACTTAAAAATAAGATGAAATTAGCGTCACAGTATCGCGTTCAAATGCATAAGGGGCCAATTCTTCCAATTTATTGCCCTCTGGATAGCAGTAGTCAATACGATAGGAAAGCTGAGCTTCGGTGCTAATAGGAGTTTCGAAGGACGTTAAAAATAATTATTTCATATCTAGGCGTTAAATATTTGCTTTCAAATAATGTATATTTTTTTTTATTTTTCAGACATTCTACGAGGATGTAAAATATTTATTTACATTTATTTTTCCATTTCTTCGCTCGTGTCGAGGCAAAGCGCGGCGTTGAGCTCTACCACTGCGCCACGACTGGCCTCATTTCATTATAATATTTTAAAAAATAAATATCATCAATAAAAATCATAAATAAAAGCAAAATCTAGTGTAATTTTTTTATGTAATTATATAATATTATAATTTTATTACAAAAGAAGCTATATTCAGTTAGCAATAGCTACAACGACCTTACTACAATATCAAATTTAAAAAAAAAACTTGCTTACCGCACCACAAAACATATATTATAATGAACAGGAAATTGATACTATTTTTGTTCTCATAATTCCATTCAATTTACCTCCGCTGCTCTTGCACTTTATCAACACTGTTGATTAAAATTTATACTTTACAGGATCGTCGCAGTAATTGGCTATCTCAATATCAAAGAGCTAAGATCCAAAACGGCTATATCCTGGTATTAATAAAAATAAGATATTAATAGATGAGGTTACACAGGACCTCTCAGGCAGCTGCATTTTCTTAAAGCACCAAGAAAACGATGTCCGATCAAATGTTTGGTTTGTGTGGATATGTCTTTTGTGATATACCAATATTAATTCATTTAATTTGATTTTGAATATACTGATTGTTGAGTTGGTGGGAAATAATCATGCAGGCATATAAAACTGTGTTTTTGACTATAGGTTTATAGAAATGTGTTAAATAGCCCAAGATTTAGTAGTAGCCACACATGTTCCTGTATTTTAATAAGAAAATATTGATTAGACACTCCCTGTCATCAATTGAACGAACCGTTCGCCGAATTTTGGAGTCATTGCGTGTTGAGTGGTGGAATTCAACGCCAGCAAACCAGAGTGAAGAAATGGAAATATGAATTGAAATAAGTATTTCATTTCCTCGAGTGGGGATCGAACCCACAACCGTCGCCTTACAGTCACACCCTAGCACTCCTGGGCCACGACGGCCACTATATAAATACAAGATTTTACTTAGCCAAAAAAAATATCATCATATCCATATTATCCAAATATGAAGTTCATAAAGCCAATGTGGGTAAAATTGCACGACGCGCAAAGGAAAGAGCGGATATAGAACTCAATACCAGGCTTTCAGCTCAAAGCGTGGCCGCGTTGTAATAACCGGGATGTTTTCATGTCTTATTCATTATTGGAGTTCTTGAGAAATTGTGGAACGATTTTTGTTTGGAAAGAGAAGAGCTTTGAGGATTTATCATTTTTAATATTATGTTTCTTAAGTTTTCATTTGTTAATGAAAGTAGTAGCAAGTATCTGAGGGAAGATTGTAAGCTCAAATTCAAAATATTATTTTAATTAAATTAAAATATATTTATAGTTACATAGAATATGAACAAGTGACTCTATTCGAAAAAACTATGAAAGAAATGTTTATTTAATTTTTAATATTGTAGGTTAGATAGAGATTTCTATTGATAAATTACTACCACAAATTCATTTGAAAAATTACTAGTGTACCTTGAAAAATGATATGAATATGTCAAAAATTTCAATTATACATTTTGCGGCCTTAATTTCTTCCATTTAACATCCAATGTCTTCACATTTTAAGGGAAAATGGGGCACGTCTGACTGTCTTAACATTATCCTCCCTCTGCCTATCCCGCTATATACGGGAAGCGGGATACAGCGTGAAACCACGTATTACCTATGCAAAGGAAAAATTCCATACAACTCTCAAACAACCATGAGCGAGCACTTAAAATATAATCGAAGAAGGCAATACGTAATATTTCCCAGAAACAATCAATTACAGTAAGAACTGTCGAAGTGAAAACTTTGGGGAGAACAGGTAAAACAAAATATAAAACTGTTACCAAAGGAACAAAACATTGATTAATGACGAAATGCACTCGAAAACAAACTGTCGAACTTCTTCAAATACGCGGTACAAATGCCTCGAGTGTAACCCCTCGGAAATAATGCTTTCCTACCTCGAGCTTTACCGAAATGACTTAAAAACTATATGGAGAACACGCGAATATCAACTCTGTGCAATCAAATAATAAAGGTTAGTTCATATTATCTGGTGTATAGTGAAAATCATCAAATATTCTACTAAGATTTTTCTCGGTGCTGCGCTACTTTTTTTGTTGTCGCCGCGGAAGCTAGAATCCGTGTATGGACGTGTGTTTCCTCTTTTTTTGTTCAGAAATTGTTTCGGTGCCATTAAGCCGTTGACAGATCACCTTCTTTGAGTAATGCCTTCGATTGTTCGCCGAGGGTGAATTCATTGTGAACGAGGAGACTTGGAAGCGATTAGAGCAGTACTTGTATTTCATTTGGAAGATACATGCGTTTAGGAAGACGTTTTAAATGACGATATTTTCTTGTATTGTTTATGTATGTATATTTTGATTATTTTAGATTTTAATGGAATTATGTGATTATTTAATCTTTCCTTCGTTGTTATATTATATAAATACTTCAAAGTAGTAAAATTTATAATATGAAACATTAACTAGAATAAATTTAAATCTTCGTCTCAATTCTAGTGACACGTGGTAAGGGGCATATGTAGATATACATAGAGCCTCTTTTAATAATTTTTTGAACAATAAAAGACATGTGACGATTTTTTTTTTCGATCAATCCATTTGAATTACATATTTAAACAAAAAAACTACTCCCGCGGAAATTTCCAAGCTCCAGTGAAGTAAAAGACATAAAGATATACAGAGTACATTTTTAATTAGTACATTTATCTTAACTAACTTTTAAAGGAATAAATTTTCCCTTAAAATTTACGATTAAAGTTATACCAGGTGTGTAAAATCATTAAATATTCATAAGTTTTTTAAACTACAGGCGTGAGAGTACAGATTTACAATCTATTACTTATACATTTATTTATTTACGATACGATATAGTCGTACACTAAAGCTCATATACGTATAACAAAGAAATTGAGAACTCTAGATTAAGTAAAGACTTTTTTTTGTGGTCACGCAGACAGCAGGGTAGGCAGGAACGTAGTGCTTAAACACTCAGTTCCCCATTATCCGTCTAACTCTGGAGTCATTGCGTGTTTATTTTACACCAGAGTGAAGAAAATAGAAATATTAAATATTTAATTTCGTTGAGTGGAGATCGAACCTATAACCAGTCGCGTTTACTAAAGCTCACATAATATATTAATAAAATTTATAACCTTAGCTTAAGTAAAGTCTTCGTAAATAAATCAATCATTGTATTGAATATTTTGAATATTAATGAGTTTTGAGTGTATCGGTTACACGAAAGTATTGCTTAGTATATAAGTAAATTTACTTATTTTATATTTTTTTTAGGAAAAAAACTTCTTTCTCACGCATATCGTAATTTGAAATTGAATGGTTGTATATTATTCACACTAGCTTCATACAGCATCTTGCACAGTACAACATGGTGGGCAGAGGGAACCTAGTGTTAGGATACTTTCTTCCTCACTTTTTCCATATTTTTGCCACTAGCATATTCTATAAATTAGACAAATGTGCTTATTTATTTATACCTACACTCCTCCTCTTTCTTAAACTAAATATTTATATTAAAAATTAACACGAGAACAGTGTCTAGTTAAGTGTTCTGTAAATGTGATGATTGTGGGTTCAATATTCACTCAGGGGAAGTTATTATCTATAAATTATTTGATTTCTACGCTCCAATATCGAACCAGAGGCCGCTTGCCCACTCACTAAAAATCTACTCTGACGCCAGACTGGCAACTGAGAGAAGTCATTGAAAACAGTTTGTGCTTCCATCATACCCATAATGGCCACGTGACCCCACGTTACAAGGAGTATTATGACACAGAATTCTCTCTGCCTATCCCACAATACGAGAAAGTGCGCGAAAGTGGAGAAAAATTAACACTATCATTAACACTACATTTCCCAAGCCCATAAACAGCGTAAGGTCAAAAGCCACGTCTTGTACAGTCGAATTTTATCTCAATTGTAATCTTGTTCAGTGACTACTCTAAAGCCTACAAGATATATTGCGCTATTGATATCGAATCCACGACTAAGTGATTAAGTATTAACTTAGAACACAAAACCATGTAATTGATACTAGTGAAGACGTACAAAGTGTGGGAATTTTGGTTATTTTACTATGAAATTGAATTTTACACTGAAGTAAAATGGATATCGATATCGATTTTTCATCGTTTATAATACGTTCTCTACGTACGTTTCTATCAATTACACGTAACAAACGGAACTCAACACCGTAATATATAAAATAAAATATATAAAATAATATAAATGTAATCGTTTATCCTGAATGTTGTGAAAGCTCGTATCCATATTCACCGTGTTTACAGACGGATTCCATTGCGAAACGATGTCTCCAATAGTAACTAATATACACAAATATATTCAAGTAAATGAAAATATATGTGCCAGTTTCTATTACGAAAAAAGGAAATGATTTTGCCAAGAACTGCCAACGTATGGACAAACGCGTTATCTCTGGTAATTGGCGTCGGCTGATGGATGAGGCTAGCCGTATTACTTGGTACAGAATCGTTATAGCAAAAAGAACTTATTTTAAGTTTTCTATTCCCATAGTTTATTAAATTGTTTGTAAGAGAATAAAAGAAATACATTATGAAACTAAATCTTATATGTGTGTTACAGTATGGAACATAAGAAGCGCGGGTTCAGATCCCGCTCAGGTTCAATTTTAATATGTTTTGTAAACCAGTATTTGTCTTTTCTTAGTTTGTGAAATAGCGTTATAATATATTTTTTTATAACATATGGATATTTCCAAGAGACGTGGCTTCGATTTCAGCTACATTCTTTTTTTCCAAGACTCTGCCACTGACAATTACACAATGACAGGAAAATGAAAATAATGTTACAGATTTTTCCAATAAAATTTGAACTCACAACTATCACGTTCAGTAAGCCATACCGAGTTATAATGGTCAGTTAAAATGCATTTATTCGTTTTTAAATAAGGTATATACCCGCGCGAATAGCTGACAAACAACATCATGTGGAAATACATTTACTTACGTTTATTGGTAATGTATTGCATTCAAAATGCACTACGGAATGTAGATTATACTTTTCTTAGTCTATTTGTAAGTTTTAATTATTATTTGTATTTTCTAAAACGAATATAGTTCTTTTCCAGAACCAAAAGTAGAATCATCGAAGTTTGTAATGTCGACCTGGCATTTTACTTTTCCATTGTAATTATTTCGTTCTTCTATTCTGACTTTACATATGTATAAATAAAGATCTAAAACCCATTTCTATAGCCTGTGAAGGAAAACCAGAAGATATCAAAGTCAATCTACAATAGTCACATACTATATCGTTATTTACAATCTACTCGCATTACATTATACAGTATGAGATAAGAAAAGATTCGAACCAGCTGTCGACACCGGGCCGACCGGTCGGATAATAAAAACTTTCTATAATAGAATCATCTACGGCCAAGGCGTATGTACTAGTATGTATGTAGTATATATATAGTTTTGTTTGGTAATACACTAAATAGGATCGATCGTAGGAAACGTCTAAAGTAGGCGATACTGACTGTTAAGTAGTTCTACATATATGATTCACTGTTTCCGTTATTTGGTTTCTTTGGATAAGCCAATATATTTGTTTATTGTATAGATATTAATATTTTTAAGTATTTTTTTTTATATTTATTAAGTTAGTAATGCGTAAACAGTCAATAAATTGTTTGTGCTTGCTGAATGCACAAAAGTTTATATTTATTTTATTTCGTAAGTAGTTAATAGTAGATTTCTATATTTATTATTAATTTTAATATTAATTTTACAATAATTTTTGTGTACTTTTTAAATTTTAATTTTTAATATCAAAGTAAAAATAATATAAAATATTCAATAATATTTTGATAAAATAAAATATTTTTGTACATACCTTCTTTATTAACTAAACTGATCGTAAAATTAGTATATATTATTAATTATATATAAAGCTATTTACAATAATTTTAATGCAATTAAAAAATTAAAAATAATAATAATGGTAACATACTGTGACTTTGAGTTCCGTTACGCAACACGCAGTTTTAATATAAGTTTCCATTTTTCCGCTATCTAACCTGCTATTTGCATGAAACCAAAAAAATCTAAATTATAAAACGTTATTTCAATATCGTCCAAAAAACCGTCACATTACAACGGAAACACACCCGAGGTGTGGCTAGAGCGGTTTTCACTTTCTTAAAATCCGCAAGCAATTAATTAGTCACCGTCTCCACGGGACGAGTTGTGCAAACACTCTGCGCTTTAGATCACACAGAAAATCGTTAAACGATGTACTAGAGTTATTTATTTTTTGTTTGTATGTATATTATTATAAAGTCAATATATGAAGCAATAAAACACCTTATTGAAGTATTTGTGCTGAATCTTATCAAATTGTTTTAGTTAGTCTGAAATATTCTATATTTCTTCTAGATTTAAAAAAAAAACTATAATAAATTTGAACCTCTTCAGTAGTCTTGACTTGCTTCTCATTGTTTTTTGATCTGATCACGTACCACTATTCTAATCGCTAAATCTCAAAACAAAATGAAAGTAACATTTAGAATACATAACATCTTACAAACACTGCTTTATATTTATTAAATTTGTATACTCGTATCTCTCTCTACATATGTTTTGGCTCACAGTAAACAATATAAATTTTCTTGTAAACATAAATAAAAACTTCTATTCAAGTTTTTCTTAAACAAAATAAGACATTCATCACTCGGAGTCGCCGTCGCGTCTGGTGAAGACTTGTATATCCTAGAAGTCCAGAAATAGTAGGGTATTCTGTATTCATCGTGCCGTAGACGAACACTGAATATAACGATAGGACCATATTAGTAGTGTTATTATAGACTGAAATATTTTAGAATGAGGCTATAATAATTATTTTTAGTCTGAACTTTATGTTATACATGTCTTTATAAGTGAATAATTAAACATCCAAAGTTTTGAAGAAAGCTAGAGTTATTGTATTTTGAGTTACAGCAAATATTTTACTGAGCCGAATGGTAATCGAACCAACAGCTTTCGTGCTTACAGTCGCGGGTTTATGCCTGTGCACCATCCAGACTGGCCTCAATAATTTGATCAGCTTCACACTGTATCCCGCTCACATCAGGGTAGGCAGAGGGAACCTAGAGTTACGAAACTCCATTTCCAACTTACAGCCGAAATCTGAAGGCTTTACGAGTTGACTGACAAAACTCAGCACTACGTTTGGACCAGAACGAGGTAATGAAAATATTTAATATTTCACTCCTCCGAATGAGAATCGAATCCAGAATCTATTTATGTTTACATTCGCACGCATGTACCCCTGCACCACAGTTGACCTCAATAATTTCATAATTTCTTTAAATCGTACAATAGGTTTCATTTCTATACCTTTCTTCACTCTATAGTGCATAACTCGCCAATCAGGAAGCTTTCACATGTCAATCACCAATTACATCACGTTTTGTTCACAATCGACGCTGGCCAATAGGTCTTCTGAATTTCAAATGGATTTTGAAAGGCTTTTATCATTTTTTTTAACTTTATATTTGAAATAAAATATATTTTATTTTTCTTTGTTTTTTACTGAAATAATAATTATACATTATTTTCTTATATTTTTGGTTAGCCGGGTAGGCAAGGAGAGTCTAGTGTTAAGACATTCCGTATCCCATTTGCAGCCAAATTCTAGAAATTCGTTGTTTTTTTGCCCATTTTGCACCTAATTTTTGAATATTGCGTGTCAAGTGGTGGAACATAGTTGATAATATATTTATCTAGTACTTTAAAGTCTGATCGTCATCGATATAAATAAATTTCTTTTTAATTTTCTTTAACCAAAAATATTAGTATTCAATAACTAACACATTAGTTGCCGATGACAGTTTGACAAGAATAAATTTGTTTTTGCATATATGAAAAAAATTGAGATATGAATTATTGTTTTTTTTTATTATTTTATACACATTTTTTTTTTAAATTATCATAAAATTAAAAGAATAAAATTTCCATAATTAATACATGTCAAACTGTAACTACTGTATCCGGCTTGTCTAAATGTGTATAACAATATTTTTTTATATGAAAAAAATCATTAAATCAGTAAATATTATGTTATAAGAAGTATAATATTATATTATTTATTCCATCAGTTTATACAAAGTTTACATATGTATGTGCATCGTTATAAAAAAAAAAACTTCTTCTAACGCGACTATTGTTCGATTCCCACTCGGGGGAATGATTATATTTAATTATTTTACTTCGCTCTGATAGATAAAGCGCGGCGTTGAGTTTCACCACTTACTCGACTTACGTGGAAAATATGTGCTTTTTTTGTTAAAAAACAGTAACAGAGTGTTTTGCCATAATTAAAAAAAAAATTACTCTTTGCTTAATAAAAAAAATAGTATAATAAACAACTTAAGTAGACTAGCAGATGTACTGACAAATTCTAAGATACGAATCGGCTGTAGATTGTAATCTACAATGAAAGCACATGTCAAAAGACGATTCATCTATCATTTCATGTATCTACTAACTCTAACACACATACGAAAATAATCTTTAAATTTACGTAAATTAAAGTTTAAAATTGTGACAACTCTTGCACCCCATAACAAAATGCATTATTAAATAGCGATTCTATGACCCCATTCGAAACACATTAGTGAGTATTATGTCTAATTTGCTTGTTTTAATTCGGTTTTGATTTTAATAAAGTTGGACGTTTAATTATTCAGTAAGGCGATTGGGGGGGGGGGGGGGGGGGTGGATGACGGGGATTTGTCGCAATATGGTGGAAATTGAGATTCCGGTGCAATTGACGTGGATATGCGAGAGGGTACAATATTAATAATTATACTAGACTTGGTGTACATTGAGGAAATTTTATCATTAATATTCGACTCTTTGAAGCCTGTCTCCGATAGATAGATAGATAGGTAACTTACATAATATTATGTAAGATCAATGATGGCAAGTAAAAACATATATACATACGAGTACATGGCTTCAAGGAGAACGGAGCGCCAAACGCTACGGTCTCTACATACCGCTTTGGCCTCGTCCACTGTCTTCAACCTCTTCATATATGCCTGCCGGAGAGTTCACGTTGTATTGTAGTTTCACACACACAGTAGAATAGGCAGAGGGAGAACCTTGGTGTTAAGACACTCCGTTCCCCACTTTCTGCCGGATCGAATTTTTTTAATAATTTTTATTAGTTATTTTTACCACTTTTTATACATTAACTATATAAATGTTCTACCAACATTATTGATTAAATACTCCTGACATTTTAATTCCATCACATCATGACTTATGAGCATCTCATTCTAAATTCTGTATAACGCAGGGTCGTTACGCAATAACTCATAAATTGAAGCGATTAATTGATATCATACTCGTATACGTGGAAGGGTTGGCACCCCTGCTGTGTTGTGACAAACGCGCCGACGAGGGGTAGTTAAAAAAAACGTGTTAGTGTTGTTTTATCGCTAATTGTACTTGAGTGGCGTTTGATATATTTTTTTTATATATATTTTCATTTTAAGAATGAAGTTTTGCATCAAATTTAGCTGCAAATACGAGGTCGTATATCAGCGGAGTTGTCCATGGGTTTTCTAATAAAACTTAGTTAAATATCTATTATTATTTAAATATATAGAAAATAACGAAGACGAATAAATAGAACAGGAAGAATATGTATGTTGCGGGTTTCGTAATGTAAAGAGCGGCGTTCAGATCCACCATTCGCCATGTAGTGTCCCAAAATAATAATTATTAATTTGGGACACTACATGGCGAATATGTCTTTTTCCTATATCTTTTCTGCACGCATAGACATTTAGAAAATAAATGAAATTAAATATATATATATATATATATACATGTTAGTAGCTAAATATAATTTACATATATTAGTTGATGCAAATAAATCATGAAGGACAGTAATCCGCGGCCATTTTGATGTATAACAGCGCCATCTGTGTCAACTGAATGAGTTATTATCCTTCTATTTTACTATAGGGTTGTCAGAACAATGTTATCCGATTTTTTAAGTTGTTTCTTTTTTTTTCAACTTCACGCTGTATGCCGCACACAGCAGGGTAGACAGAGGGAACCTCGATGTTAAGACATTCAGTTCCTCACTTTCTGCCGAATTCTGGAGACATTGCGTGTTAAGTGGCAGAACTCAACGCCGCGCTTTGCCTCGACACCAGAGCAAAGAAAATGGTAAATTTATTTTAATGAAAGATCTAAATGTTATGATAATTATAATTAATTGTGATATTTAAGAGGTAAGGTGTCCGTATGTTAATATCAAAACTTTCAATATCAAAATTATCAAATCAAAACTTTCAATATCATAATTATTATAAATGTTTTAATGTGAACGGAGAGTCTTAACACCAGGTGTTCAGCTTCCCTATGTCCTTTTTCTCCCAAGTGGCAATCTACCAGTTGAGCCTACAATTAGACACCCAATGATATATTGGGTGTCTTGTCAATCTTGAATATTTATAAATTTATATTTGTATAGATAACATAAAAAAAATTGATCAACTTTATTCAAACAACCTAAGTACATTAAGTTTTGTTATACATACGAGTACATATAACTTAAACTGACGGCCCTACTCAAATAGGAATTGACATGATTTATATGGCAACCCTCGCAAGATTAACCCTTTATCTCAGGTCACTGAGGGGTCACATAGAACACTTGTTCTCTTGTAATTTATTGTTTTTCGTTACGCTTTTACTATATCTATTTATTGGATGATCATAAATTTGTTTGGGAAATTTAATTTATCATTTAGTATTTATTGTTTGTGGTCTCGGTGATTTCTAATATTGTTTATATATTATACGCATTATTAGCCAAAATGTATGTAACTTGAAGTTATTATTATTAAATAAGCTTCACGCTATACCCCAGACCATATCAGGATAGGCAAAGGGAATCTATTGTTAAAACACACCGTTCCTAAATTCTGGACGCATCCTGTATTGAGTTGCAGTACTCAACGCCACGCTTGTCTCTTTACCAGTGCGAAGAATTGAAAATATTAATATTATCTTACCCCGAGTGAAAATTGAACCTACAATAGTTCAACACTCCGGCATTAAACAATCCGGTAGCACAGTTGTATTTTACGCATGTTATAAAACCTAGTTATAAATATAGCAATCACATATAAATATTATAACGAGTACGCACTTTCCGCATTATAAGTTATTATAAATGAAGGATATATCGGGCGTTTTCTTTTAATAACTATCTCTAGTACACAAATAGGTAAAAAGAGTACACGCTAGGTACAGTCAGCAGTGTTCTTCGATATTTTTTATGTCTCTTTCTTTTTCCTTTTTCAGTTTTTGTTTGACATTAAATAAAAAAGTTCAATAAAATATATATATATATATATATATATATATATATATATATATAGATAGAGAGGATCTATTGTTAAATCACTTCGTTCTCCACCTTTCACACGGATTTGAGACAAATATGTTGAGTGGTGGAACTCAACTCAACACTTTGCGGTAATTAAAATTATAAATTTAATTGTGAATCAAATATAAACAATTAAAATATTACCAACAATAAACAACTTAAAGCCAACGTTAAGTTTTCCTTAAACTTAAAGCTTTTCAAAAGGTTTTAATGGTATCAGAATAATAAATCTCCCGTTACTCAGTTGCTATTTCACATAGGGAATATTTTACGCTGAGTAATTACCAATAAAGGAAGTTAGTTGTTTACGAGACGAAGGCGAAACAATTAGGTAACTTGTTAGCTATTCACTGAGATGCTTTCGCTATAGAATCTTACAATGTTTTAACGTGAAATTATTAAGATATTTCTTTGGTTTTTGGCCATTTTTAGTAAATTTTAAATTGAATTTTACCACACGATCGATTTAACCGGATGGTAATGGTTAAATTTAAATATTTAATATATTATATTTTTAATACTATTATTTTCCTTCTTAGATAAGAAAGGAAGCCTATGGATAAGTAAAAAGTAGTAAATGAAGAAATTTTACATTTTTTCTTTTAAAATTTCTCTTCAATCAACCGACTTTCGACTTTTAAGTGAACCTACTTTATCTAGTTAAATATTATTATTATCTTAAATTCCTTTACGCTCATCTAATATTCACTGTAAATAAAATGATAAGGCTGAAATAATGTTTTCTGTAACCTGCTAGTAGCAAAAGTTGCAAAAGCTAGTTGTAAATGAAAAAAAAAACAGCCTTACGCTGTTCCCCTTAAGTAGTGTTACGATACTTCGTCCTTCCCATATATAAGTATATCGCCTACTGAATGGCGAGTCTTAACGCTGCGTTTTGTCTTGTTACCGGAGCGAGGATATAATAATAATACATTCTCCCGATAGGCATCGAACACACGTTCTACTGCGCCTCATTATTTTTCCAGGAGTCCTACCACTTCGAAATATCATAATTTATAGTTCTAGAATATCCCAAATTTATATCTGATTTTTTTATCAATTTATTATTTTTTTTTAAATATGCAAATTAAAGAAAACTGTTCAATTTTCAAATAAAATAAATGTCTCTAGATATCTAAAACACTAGTAAATTTATCTCATTTATCTCAATCAAAGCAGATGTAAAATAGCAACACGTTCCAGCATCCTACGAGTATACCTACACTTATATACTTATATATACTTCTTTACTTAGTAATTGTAAAATATTGAAATTTTCTTTGCTGTCCGTAAATCGCTGCGTACGGTTGCGCGGGCGCCTCTCGGCCAGTCTGATTTACTGGTGTCTTAATGGAACCTGTTATGTAAGCAGAATTATTTATTATTTCGTAGCAACGAGTCAACGGAAATTGCTGGCTACTGTATTAGATAATAATTAACTCTGTATTGCAATCTCGACACCCTATGTTTTATAATAACCGCCTCGCTCTGCTATTGTGAGAGTCTTGCGAGTTGTTACTTATCATGTTTTATATTGTGTTAGAATTAGATTTACTTTTTAGTGTTTAAACTATAATATTAATATTAATGTAATGTAATACTTACTAAAAATCTTTATATTTTTTTGGGGTAACTAATTAAAACTAGAGTTCAGTCACTATTCTCGAAAACTTAAGAATATTGTGTTCCGAAGTATGATTACATTCGGACTGATGCACTCTATTGTCAGCTTAAACTATTTGATCATAGAGCCCAAGTACAGTAGGACAGTGACGTAGGAGCACTAGTTTACAATCACACACTAGTGCTCACACGCCACGTCTGGCCTCAAGCTGTAAACACTCAATTCGGCATTAAAATTTGAATCTATTCCCATTCAATGAACAAGCTCGACTAGGCCTCGACAATACATTTTGTATTATAACTAATATTCATAACATTTATCTATCATTTCCATAAAGAATTCTCGAGATTCCAATATCTAAGATTCAGCATTAGAAAAAACTGTATAGAATTTAATGAACATTATAACAGTTATTTTAAAGAAAGATCTAACTGTTATGATAAGTATAGTTAATTGTGTTATTTAAGACGTAAGGTGTCCATGTGTAAATATTTTGTCGGCTTCGTACTTTATAGCTTGCATTAGACGTCGTTTGAGTTAAAACTATAATTAATTTTGTTTGAAAAAAAAAAATTCGTTGAAATGCACGGAGCGCGAGTTTCTGGTTGCTTGAAAACTTTTATATGTTTACTCGTTTGTATGTATATTGGGCTGCTATTACGTAATGGAAATAATATTTACGATATTATTTAAATACTATGAAATTTTCCTATATTTTTTGTTATCCTCATTTGTGTATCCATTTCAATTGAAGAGAAAATTAAATATTTATTTAAATTTATAATATAAATGTATTTCATCCAGAGTAATAAAATAAAACCGATTCATCGATTGTTATCAGATTTTCATTTTAAGTTCTTAATTTTAATTATTACCAATATCCAATGTCTCTTTATTATACTTTTTAGAGCAAAATGTTCCAGCTAATAAAAAAAATTACGGACAAGTGAGAAACGGAGTGATTTAACACTAGATTTCCATTGCCTACGTGGAAAAATATAAATATATAACAAATATGTATACAAAATACCGGTCTTCATATAATATTATAATACAAAAAAAAACACTAAGTTGTATCATCACCACCAAATCACTAATCGTTTACAAAATTGTATAGAATTTAATTTCTTCTAAAATGTAAATTAAACAAAGATATTATCGAATATTTTTTCACGTTAGCATTTAAGAACAAAAGGAGTAAAGGAGACCTTATTAAAGACGTCATTTATTAATGGAATAATTTTTCAAAGCTTATCGTGCGACATCGAGGGGCAGATGCTCGAAACATTCATATTTAAACGCCATCAATTTTGTCTATGGTATTTAAGAATTTTCAATCCCATGTTCTCGAACACCTTGGATAGAATTTTCGTTGCTTAAAAGTTTCTTAATTCTTCTAGATAT
>JBAIZZ010000226.1:160457-233459 GCA_037355905.1 Heliconius aoede
AAAACTTATACCTACCTACCTACAAAACAAAATGAACAAAAAGAAAAGAGAGAAGACCTTCTCAAAGTTTATTACACTACACATCCTTAATTTATTACATTATGCATATTTTATTTACCGGTTGGTGTCGTGCCTTGATTGGCTTCGTGAGAGATATTGTTCTTTTAAACGCACCGCTCTGATTGAACGCTTTAAAAGCATTCAGCATTGTCTCGAGACTGGCGATGGGAAAGTTTTATCTTTTAAGTGAACGAAATAAGGATAAAAGAATGTAATTAAATTCTTTAATTACTGTGTGTTTAGGTATTTAATGAGTATTTTAGGATTTTGGAGTGTTTTTTCCACGTTCACACACACAGCGTGTGTCTGTAAACGCGACAGACACTGGGTTCGAGACCTACAAAATTAAAACTAAAAATACGTAAAGTATGGCGTTGAGTTCCGCCACCCAACACGCAAAAATCACAAAAATTACACTGAAAGTAGAAAAAGTCGTGATGCTTTCAAATCATAGTTCTCTTTTATTTCCTTTCACAATCGGAAGAGAAATATATATTAAAAAGTAAAGAGGTCCAAATACCATATTATATACAAGCAAGTAAAGGATACTCGTATAAACGACCTTCGAATAGTTCTCGACAAAAAAAAAACCTTAATAAGTTTATTATTTCTTGAAACAATCACCGTATCCTTATGACAACTATTGTGAGTGGAAAAACCAAGTAAATTCTAGGACAAACCATAAAACTTGTCTTTTTAACAAATTAAGATTAATTCCATTAAAAAGATTTGAGTCACGAATTTATAGCTTCGAGACTAAATCTCGATACTATTTTTATTATTTAATCTATTACTATGACCGCCCGAAAACTTGTTTGTGTGAACTATGAACCCTGCTACACATATGTAGCAGGGTAGGCAGGGTAGGCAGAGGGGCTTTGTATCCCGTAGGATACAACGTGAAGCTTAAAAAAATTATCAGTTATGATATATATAATACATTCTTTTGTAGCCTTCAGCATTATAATACCTACATAGTGTTATGTTGATTTTTTATAAGAGAAATTACTTACCGAAAATTATTTTAATATACATAGTTCTATTATTCTAACGTCGTTTTTTATTGAATTTCTTAGAAATATTTAATAAATACGTCTTACGTCTCAATAAGTAGTAATCGGGCCATAATAATTTCTCACGTCATTAAAATAACGTACTAAGAGAAATTTTATTAAATACAAAACAAAAAAAATCGGGAAAAATAAATGAAGTAAAGTACTTGCAGTATATACATTATACATTCGTATATATGTGGTGTTATATATTAAATGTAATAAAATTCTAAAAACTGACAAAATGTTCACCACGTAAGTGTAAGTTCTGTATAATACTGTATTGCTATTGCACATTAAATTAATAGAATTGCTGCTAGAACTTGCTTTTATCACTTAAAAAATAAAATTGGAAATAAAAAAAGAATCTAAATTTCTTCGGTTTGTATCAAGAATAACTAGTTTTCATTAAAAATAAATAAATTCTATATCTTCCCTTATTTATACTCAGTCTAATCTATCGTCAAAGTGAAACCGCAGGAGAAAAAAATACAAAAACGTGTATAAAAAGAGCATAATTACTGTACACATCTAACATAAAAATGTAAATAATAATTAGAATATTTACCATAATAGAATTCAAATTCTGGTCTATCCTGGTCTACTATAAAAATATAATCTCGTATTGCCAAATGAGCATCATACAAAAACATAACATTAAAGTCCATTCGTCCTTGCAATATAATATAAATTATAAGTAGAAAAGCCAGCATAATATGTAGTTTTGTAAGAGACTCGGATTCTAGGTCTTCCCTAATTAATGCTCGGTCTCTCCGTCTAACCCGCCGTTAAAGTAAAATGTCGCGTATTGCCAAACGCGACAGTACAACGACCTGCATACCGACAACCTGATCTATGTGATGACAGAGTAGTTGTTAGCTGGTTTGCGTGCGGTCTGAGAGGTGAGAGGAGCGATTTTATGCGGTTTTTTAATATTATTTATTTAATTTTTATTATTAACGAATGGTAAAGTGGGGAAGCTAGATAAATTATTGATAAATCTATTCTATCCTTGATCTAGCCTATTGGTAAATAGATAAACATTTTGTATGTTAAAAGTGATATAAAATTTTCTTACGTCATAAATGTTAAAATGATGTTGGACAGCTGACGGCAACTGACTGTAAACATTGCGGATGTAAATTCGATTCTGATTCCTGCAAATTATTTTCATTTCCCCGGTCTGATAACAAGACAATACGTGGCGTAAAGTTCCGCCGTTCTGATACTAAAATACATTCACTGCTATAATTAGCATAATACCTTAATAGGTATCATATAATTAAGGTATCTTTCTTTCATTACAAATAACAATTAAGTTCTAAATCTTATTAATACAATTATATTGCTCAGCATAGAGTTAGTAAAATTTACACAGCTATCTTTCTGTATTCATTAATTTTAAATTTAAGATAAATATATATATATATGTATATACCCGCTTTTCAGTACATATAATTATTTTAAAAACTCGTTAAAATATACACTTCTGAATGCACTGATTTCTTACATTTTAGACCACAAATTATGTAACTGCTATGGTCCATTCATTTTCAAGATAGAATAAAAAGGCTCGAGCTTATTTTTCGCTTCATTTGCAAACTTGTAGTATTAGTCGTTTCAAAAGTATATAACATGAAATATTTCTTACATTGTATTTATTTACATCAAGAATTCTATGGTATTATGCAATTACTTTATTATTAACATAAACCTATAAAGAATAAATCGGTATAAAATAAAGGAACAGAATAAAAATATTAAGCTCCCTCTGCATATTCTTCTACAGGCGAAATAAAGCGTGAAGCTGGTAAAAACACCAATATTGCTAATATAAACAATAAAATAAGAAAATAACTCTCAAATTTAAATTTCAATTAAATTAAACGTAATTATCAGACGACCAACCGTCAGCAAACACAAATACAAAATGATAATATAACGAATGAGTCGGATTCACTTTCCTAAATTGATATTGTAATCTCGCGTTTAGTTCTTGTTGTGTTGTGTATTGAATAAATGAAGCTGTGACGTGCCTTCGTTAAATTGCTATCTACCTTTTGTTTTCAATACGCGGAGTGCTTTTTTTTTTGTTTGTGACAGTTATTTTTTATATATTATTTTGACGTATTTAAAGAATTTCTCACGGTGAGCTGGAAGAATATGTACTTTTGGTAAAGTTATATATAGTACAAGTTATCAGCTTCACGCTGTATCCCTCACACAGCAGGGTAGACAGAGGGAACCCAGTGTTAAGACACTCCGTACCCCAATTTCTGGAGGCATTGCGTGTTTAGTGGCAAAAATCAACGCCACCCTTTGCCTCGACACCAGAGCGAAGAAATGGAAATATAAACGTAAATAAATATTTCACTTCCTCGAGTGGGGATCGAACCCACAACCGTCACGTTACAGTCACACCCTTATGCCGCTGCGCCACGACGGCCTCATAATACAAGTTAAAGATATAAAATGAACTATAAAAAAAATTAATTAACGATTTCAAAATACAGTTCTTAAGTCTTTTCGAATTTTGATCCTTAATAACCAAAAAACAGAGAACGTAGGGATCAGTCACTCCATTCTCTTTTTCTATCTGAACTAATAAAATATATATAAATGCCACCAACATTAATAGGTCTGATACTTTAAATAAGAGCTACAGTTTTCTCTCAAATTGAATATCAATATCTAATCTGCTGTTTTGTTCTTGTTGTTCTTCGAATAAATGAAGACGTTCTGATGCGGCTTCGTTAAATTGCTATCTCCTCATGTTGAAAAGATATGAAGTAGACGTTTTCGTATTTATTAATAATAGTTTACCTTTAAAGGAAAACCTTTTTTTTTATAATTTTGTAATGACAGATAAATGAATTGGAATTGTCATAATATAAATACTCATATTGTTGAAATAGTTTGTAAAATATAAAAATATATAAATGTAAATATTATTGATTGAAAAATTGGGATTACAATTCAGGAAGTGGGTATTTATAAATCTTGTAATTATATAGTGTTTGCATATAATAGCATTAATAGAATGTTTTCATACAGATTTTGCGCTATATAATGTAATTATAATATACAAACTACATAGAATATTCTATTATTGATACAAAAATTCAATACATTTAAAAATAAAAAAAAAAACAATTCGACTCCACAGTTTTTCGCGTCGCTTATTGATTAATAGATAAAAGATATAAAAAAAAATGAATACGATCACTCATCATACAAGGGAGTCGTGTCCCGCCATGCGATATGTTCATTTCAACAATAAATATTGGAAGCCAATTAAGTCCAAATGGAATAAATAAATGAACTTTTGAAATTTACTATATTCATCAATATTGTAAACCTCGCTACTGTTTTACGGAATGTCATATTTCTTTTTTTTTGTTATTTTTTTCGTTTTGTTTTCATATCATCGTCAGGTTTCGTATGGATGTTTGTAATGCATATTTAAAAATAGCAAATAAAAAAAAAGTAAACAAGGGATATTAATTACTTTTTATTTTACATAGGAATAACCTAGAGATACTTTTTTTTCTTATTCTCCAAACATTTTATACATTTTTGCTGTTATTCAGCATTTTTCTTTAGAAAGAGAAACAAAAATATTTTAAATTAAACTGAATGCCTAAAATTTATATTATTTTTTTTATTAAACACACTCACACAAACAAACATTTAAACATAAAAGACTCTACAGTTTTTATACTCCACTTATCGCAAACCCAGAAGCTGACTTATGTCCCATCCCCGTCCCCGTGATGTGTTCATCGAAACAATAAATATTCGAAACCAATTACAAGCTATAACATCTTATAATGTAGTCTGTAAGGTATTTTTTTGTATGCAAATTAGACAAAATCAACTACATGCTTTTACCTGCATAGCAGGGTAGTCGCAGAGAACCTTTTGCTGTTTTCCACATTCCATCAGAATTTATATGATGAGACGTGTTGAGTGGCAGAGCTAAAAGTCGCGCTTTATCTTTTTAGAGTGAAGTAGTAAAAATAATTCACTTCTCCGTGTGTGTAACAGTTACAGTTTTTAACAGTTTTGTTATAAATTATATTTTAATTTTTACAAAAAATATATTATATAACCATCTTTATACTTGTAATACTATATGTCTATTATCTTTATTTTATTTATTTCTTAATCTTTGAGGTCACTCGTGGCGCAGGGCCACACATACAGTTTTTCGTGCCGCTGTAAAACCGACTGGTTGTGGGTTCCCACTCAAGGAGATAAAATATTTATTTAAATTTATACTTCCATTTCTTCGGTCTGGTGTCAAAGCCAAGTGCGGCGTTGAGTTCTGCCACTCAACACGCAATTCCTCCACAATTCGATAGAGAATGGGAACACAGTCTTAACTTAACGGAGTCTTAAAATATTCTGTTTGTCTGTAAATAAAATACTAACAAATAAAGCTATTACACTTTTAAAGAATATTCAGAGGATAAACATGTATGGAAGTCAAGTCCAGTTAAACAAAGTTGCAGGCGACAACTAGTATATATATCACCAATATACTTCCAAGAAACCGTTTTGTTTGTTATTCGCGGAAAGCGCCAGTATGCGCTACTGCACATCGAAATTGACATTTTTAATTATTGATATCACGGACCCTTTTTTTCTCATAAAGTCATATTTCATACATTAATTGGTGGCTCTTTTAAACGTAAATATGAGCGATAAATCAATAAATTGGCTTGTTTAATTAATTATTTACATATAATGGCTGCGCTATTTAAAGTTGTGGGATGACATTTTGTTTGATGATTATAATAAATAGCTTTATTATTTAAAAATTTAAAAAGAAATATATGAATAATATATAAATTAGACAAGTATTATATATATATATACATAAGAGTGTAAAAACCACGTTTAATAGTTCGCAAGAATTACGTTGTGGCTTAGAAGTTCGTGTAATATTTTCTATTTGTAAAACAAATACAATTTGAGAATCTCATCTGCATATAACATGCGAATAGATTGAACTTCTTCATCTATCACCGTTTTGTAACGATTCATTATATGAATGGTTTTCCATTTGTTTGTAATATATCGGCGATCGGAGTGTCTTAGCACTAGAATCTTTGCCTACCCTATTTTATGCGGGATACGGGGTGAAGCTGAAAAAAAATCTTTCTTCAGTAACAACCCACCCCGCTCTCCACTTTCCGATTTTGAGACATTGCGTGTATTGCGTGGCGGAATTCATTACTATATTTTCTTTGGATTAAAAAATAAAATATTCAATTCAAAACTACGCCTCGATATGATTTCTTAATTTAAATTTCATTCTAAAAATAAATACTATGAAATAAAACATATAAAAATTAAATTAAACACGTATTTTTAGGTATAATTATAACTTTAGTGTAATTTACGCTGAGGGCTGTTAAATTGGTCACTTACATCAATTTACTTTACTTACTTTCATATTTTCGTATCGCATGTAATAAATACGTCTTTCAATGACGAAATGTTATTTCTATATATAGTTTAGTGTGTTTGTACTCAATTATTACACCATTTTTTTAGCGTCACACTATATACCGCTCATTGCAGACCAGGAACTAGTGTTAAGACACTTTGTTCCCATTATGACAGTTCCGTTTACTGCTTTCCGCCGAATTCTGGAAGTATTGCTTGGTGCAGGCGTGCACTCTAAGCGAGTCAACTTTTGGTCGAGTAAATGAAATATCTAATATTTTCTACTGTTTCATAGCTCACGCTAGGGTTATTTTAACATTTGTAGTTAAAATATATATTATATAGTCACTAGAGTGAGAAAATAAAAACAATTCGTTCCCCTGTCTCCTTCACTTCACATTACTGCTGCGTCACGACGACCTATATATATAAAAATCATACTAAAGTACTTAAATTATTTAATTTTGTATTAATATTCAATACATACACATATTAATTACAAATTTTCAACTAAAGAAGATGTTACAGCAATTAATAACCATTTGAATACAACGCTGATGTGGTACTATTCGTGTCGTGTCAGAACGCTCACGTTCAGCTATTAGAATAAAACAAATAGGCTTTTACTGACTTCTTGACAAATTGATTGTTCCTCGTTGCTCGGGTCACTTGGGGCCAGTTGGCCAACGTTGGCGCCAAGTTGGGTGCAAGGATGGAAATTTATGTAGGCGTATTTATAATTGTTTAATTATTTTATTGCTAATTTTAATTAAGTTTTTTTTTATGATGAGTCAGCACAATTATTTTATTTAGGTTAAGTGAGTGTCTTTACATTAGATTGTATCTTTCTACTCTGTTGGGAATGTGTTTTCGAAGTAAAAAAATATGTATATATTTTTTAATGTATTTATTTTTTCTCTGTAAGTAATAGCTGCGCTGACAACTGGAACATTTTCATTATATATTTGATTAATTTCCCTTTTTCCACTAATTTCTCTCCTCGAAATACCGCAAATAATGCTCAAATATTATATATATATCTAACCAAAATTTTCACCACTCCTGCCACTCCCATCACCAACCACACGGCCAACACGACAAACAAATTATAAAATGTTAATAGAATCGTACCTTTGACTCTGAGCCACAATACATCATTGTCAAGCTGTTCCGGTTCTACATAAAGCGAAACGGACACTAACACGACTTTCTCTTATAAAGGTTATTTTGTACCGTTGCATCATATTTTCCTCTGCTGTTTTAACTAACACGTTATATATACTTAAAGTTTAATTTCGAAGTCGTTTCAAAACTTGTAAATAACTGTAAGTCACGACTTTATTTTGCTCGTGGTTTGTAAAAAATAACATAATTGAACGGATTCGGGTCACGCTGTCACTTGTCATACGTCACTCTCGGGTAAAATTTTGTGAACGAACCATTATGGGCCCAATTAGATACATTTTGTATGTTTAAATTTATATAAATTGAATATATTTTTATATTAAATTAGCCACCGATCTAAAGCTTTTGCGTGAATCATTATAAGTATATTATTATAAGTAATTAAATATTTCCATATAAGTAATTTAATGTTACTTTTTTAAATTTATAATATATTCGGGGTTCTAGAATAAATAATTAAACTTTAATCCACTTTAATCAAAAGTTGTTCTTATTAATTAATTAATGTAATAATGACACTTAATACGTAAGCTGTCATATTAAATAAAATTTGATTATGAAAAATGAAAAGAAATCAAGGTAACTAATAAGTAAAGTTATATTTTATATAATATTTATGAAATAAATATTAAATAAATATTATATAAAGTATTCAGATTTATCTATTATAATGTGAGGTTGCAACAGTGTACGTCGCTACTATTTTTTCTATTAGAGCTTTTTAATCGTCCAGTTCCCACATTGAGACGTAACACGTAACGTAAACTCACGATATGACGATTGACCTGTTTTCTGTAGTTTATCTGAACTGTCGGATAAACTATAATAAGTATCTATTCTTTACTTATAAATTATAATTATTACTAGCCGATGTTATTGCGAAATAGTTAGAAAGTAACGGAGCGATGCTCGTGAGTTCGATTCTCGCTTGAGTGTTGGTTTTACCGTTAAATATGCGTAATGCGAAAAAAATATTTTAATACAGAGATGTTTGAAGTTAAAAGGAAAAAAAAGTGATGGTTTTTTTTTGACAAGAATATATAGTTTTTATATGAGATTGTAGTAAAACCGCATTGTGGAGTTAAGCTAGTTAAAGTCTTGTTTAAGTTGAGAGTCGAGAAGGGATACGTGGTCTATAATATATATGTAGGCGTATCCAAATTAATACATATATCTACATTTTTATAAAATTGTATTATATATTTAAATTCAAAGAATTCAACAAGCGTCGAGCAAATCAACTATCAAAGTGATAAGAAAGTCTATTCTGTAGATTATTTTAAAACTCTTATACATATACATTGCGTGATAAGTTTCACGTAGCCTGTAATAAATGTTAAATTTATAGTACAATTGACGCGTAATGGCAACTATTTTGATTAAATTCTTATTTGAAATCATTTAAACGCTTCACATTCCCGTTTTTAAATGACGTAAGAATAAAATTCTTGGTAATAATAGTGCTATATTAAATATTTAATTGAATCTACTACCTTATTTTGAGGCAATTGTTTCGCAGAGATAAAAATTGTGTGACTGTAAGTGCGATGGTTGTAGGTTCGATTCTCACTTAGAGGAACGATGTGTTTAAGGAACGAAGTGTCTTAACACTAGGTTCCCACGTCGAGATCGTGGGCTGGTTTAAAAGGAACTTATTTATATTTTTTCTTTTTATATTTTATCACAGATACATATTTCTTAAAATGTTTGTTATTAACTTATTTCAGCGTACATTACCAAGAAGCGGAACCCCAACGCCGCTTTTTTTAACTATAATAATTACTTAAGTATAATATTTTTTTATCTTAAATTGTATTTTTACGCAAAATCTATAATGTTTGTCCTGTCTTACGTGGATTCACAATTATGGCAAAAAATATATATAATTAAACACTGACACTATTCAAACCAAGCGATATATCACCTCACGCAAGTCCAACGCAAAACTCGAAAAAAGACGAATAACTACTGAATATCATAGTTCCCATAGATCATTAATTGAAATAATCTTTGCCAGTATCAAAGTAATGTACATACATTACTTTGATACTGGGATGGGATGGGATTTGATGGGATGGGAAAGTGCTACCATCTACAGAACAGTTGATAAATGTTTATAGGAAAGGTCAAAAAGCCTCCTCTATTGATATTCCTTAAGTGTACAGTAATAGTGACTCTTGAACTGTGACAGCCTTTTTAAGTAACTCAAATTGATATTAAAATTATGAATATATCTAATAATATATGAAAATCCGTTTGGGATATTTTTATTTTTGACGGCATCATTTAATAAAATGACTTTTTATTTTCAACATCGTGTCTTGTATATTTTTATATTATTACATACATATAAACATCCGCTTGAACTTTAACTGTAGCTATCTCTACAATAGTGGTCGCCGGGGTACATTGGGAGGAAATTGATAGTGTGTAAAAAATATATTTCTTAGGTTCGTTCTATTCTTTTATGGTAAAGTCAAACGAGGGTTCGGGTCACCTGATGGTAAGTGATCACCACCGTCCACGACCCCATGCAACACCAGAGGAGCTACAGGTGCGTTGCCGGCCTATAAGGTGGAGAATGTTGGGCGCCGGGGCCCGGCATTACTTAATGCGCCAATGCAAACGCCACTACTACACGCCGGTTTTAAATGCCGGGGGTAGTATTAATCCGGTCGAGTCTGCTCATGCGTGTTGCCATTACTGGCGATGTGACTCTACCACACGTGTTTTAGTCGCCTCTTACGACACCGATAGTACCAGGGTGATCCTATTCTAGGCCGGGATAACACGACTCAAATAATAATATATATAATTACCTACGAGTACACGCCGAGGTACCTGTCTATGAGCGGTTGTCATCTGACCTCTGACAGCTATTAAACGAACCACACAAAGCACTTAAAGTGAGATTAGCTTTGAAATTAATCAAACCTTTAATGTATTTAGCGCTATTGCGAAAAAGCTTGAATAGGCCATTCGGTATATATCTAGATCTTTACCGATTTCGTTGGAATATACCTCTGGAAAAATATAACATATATATATATACTTTTGATCTAGATTGGTAAAAGAACTCAGGATTCCATTTTACATCTAAGTCTACGCAAAATGACAAGTGACGACTAGATATAAATATAACCACCAACTTGTGTGCGAATAAAGATTAAAAAAATGTTAGAGATAAAAAAAATCAATTCAATTCATACCCCAAAAGCATCATAAACAAAATAAACTTCTACCTGTCTAAATATAATAAATAGAACAACGGAAATTAATTTCTTCCATACATCAAATTAAAAAAAAATGAACGGCCATACCATCCCAAAGAAATTGCCTCAGTAAGTCGATAAGGCTGCGATAATAATAGGTTTATAATGCACGTCCCTCGAATTGCGATTGTTCTCACTTGTGCGGGTGCGACGCCGCGGGCCTCTTGCCTCTCTCTCTCTCTCTCTCTCTCTTCTCCTCTTATAATTTGATCATATTTGTGCTCAGACAATGCTGGCCCAAAGCGCGATATGACAGATGAACTTTGGAAGCTGTGGAGATGCTCGATATAATGTTTCATTTCTTTTTTTTTTCGTTTTGATTTTTCAATGTTTTTTGATTTGGATTGAATATGGTTTTAGGGTTCCGTTTCTGTGTATAGTAACGGAACCAGCCAAATATATTAAATATAATTTAAAGTCTGTCTCGTAAAACCTAATTATGTATTAATTATATTAATAATTAATGTTTAGATATGTTAAAAATATAAGTCGTGCACGTATCTAAATAGATAAAAAGCCTTAAAATCGTTAAAATCTTTTTATACTAAGTGCTATGAAACGTGCTTGAAGTTACTTAAGCTTAAGTTACTTAAGCTAGCTTTAAGCTACACTCGATTGGTGGGTTTGTAACTTCTGAAGATTTCTACTATTCAGATCTTGGCTCCATTATTAGATCAGCTTGATGATAACATATTATTTCATAATAACTAGTTTTAGTTTGTTAGATTTTATTACATAGTGATATAGGTAATAATATTCAATAGAATCTTATAAAAAATCACATAAAAATAAATTTCTAGATTTTAGTCCACATAGTGAATTCTCACAAGTTTAGTCCACTCCAAGGCTATCTGTAACCGTTACACGAACACGACTCCTTCAGTGGGGACGCCGGGGGCGACCACAAAGCGCGCTACTTTTTCCTTATATAATAAACATTTGTATTCCACACGACGTACGACCCAGCAGTGTTTAGCCCGAGGCAACATGTAACGTGGATAGGCGATATCTCCAACAATTACTTAATTTTGTTCCTGTGAGGTGTAATGTCAGCGGTAATGCTTTATAATGACGGGGGGTGTGGGTTCATTATTTTCGTACTTTTGTACCATTTTCAATTCTGCAAAAGATTTGAGCGAAGTTTTAATTGATATTCGGGTTGTGTGGTTTCCATTTCTTTTGTTTTTCATTTTTTGCGCATAAAATACAAAATTAGTATAAAATTAGTATTACTAGGTAATAAAAAAAAAGTTTAAATCTAGGCCGTCTCATTAGAGCTAAAAATATTGTTACGAAATATTCTTAATCACGATAATTATTATAAGAATCTCAACGAAAATTGTATCAGCCACCAAATGAATCCACAACCGTCGCCTTAATTAACCTGTTCCATTATATATTCGTTGCTCCAAATATTTATAGCGCTTTCCATAATTTGAATACGACGATAAGCCCGCCATAGAATTTGGTAATACTAATAAGGTTTTATAGTGTGAATCCAATTTGAAGGTGCGGCCTATTATTTCTGTTATTGTTTATGATATTGTTATGTAATTGCGATTTATGTACCACCTGTCGTTATTGATGTACTTGTAGAACCACCGTTTGAGCTCAGATGTTTGTATTTTATTTATATTTCAACTAGCTATATCTGCGTCTACGCCTACATGGTCAAGTGGAAACAATTAACGGGTGTGTGACTACAGGTATTTTATTACATTGACAATTTTAGGATAAAACAAAAATATATTTATTTAGAAACATCCCTATTACAATAATTAAAAACTGAAATATATACATAATAAAAAATATGGGCAAAAGTGTGTGACTGTAACATAACTGTCTGTAACATGAAATAATCTCGCAATTATGTTATTACTTATAGATTAAAGGACTAATTTTTTTTTTATATGCGAATCTCAATACATTTTTAATAACGCAGCGCCATCTAGTAACGAGTTGTGGTAACAATCCAACATAATGAGAGGAAAGGAACATGTAAAGCAGATGATTTTGTTTGTCTAAATGCGCTTATTGTAAGAACTACAACAGGTTGAAGTCGAAATTTTTGTTGCATTAGTCTATGGAGGAAGACATACTGCAATGAACTATCAAAAGGAGTGGAGTAAAAAAAAAATAAATAAATCAGCTTCACGCTGTATCTCGCACACAGCAGGGTAGGCAGAGGGAACCTCGTGTTAAGATACTCCGTTTTCGTTAGAATTGGAGTAACATTGCCAAATGTTGTAAAAACGGTAGAGCATAAGCGCTTCTGAGAACATAGTTCACAGCTTAGCCTTTTTCAGTTCTTATCAGTGGAAAAGCTAATTATATGATTTATTTTTCATATAAAATAAGAAATATAATTTTTTTTACTTATATTTTAAAAATATCAATTATATCAAAATTTTTAGTATTCTCGATACTTTCATAGCGCAGCAGCACTGACTTTGATTGTAAGCACGACGATTGAGGATTCGATTGCCGCTTGAGAAAAAAATATTTTTATTTCCTCGTTCTCGTATCAAGAAAGCGAGGCGTTGAATTCCGATACATAACAGTCAATGTCATGAAAATTGGAATTCAAATTAGAGAATAGTATGTAATAACACCAAGGTCGCCTCTCTCTAACCTGCTATCACGCGGGATACAGCGTGAAACTAATAATTTTTAAGTGGGCGTTAAAACCCGTGGACGCCATCAGATATATTATCTATTTTTATTTAGTACAGGACTTAACGACAGCTTAGTTTTTGAAGGCGCGTTATATTACGTTTTTATTATTCATATAATAATCGTTATGCTTGTACCAGTCTTTTAAGAGACGATAACCGCGTTGTTAAAAAAAAACTTCAAATTTATATTACATCGGCTATGGTTTAATCTGATCATCATTTCATATATTTTGTGATTATATTGTGGAAGGACTGTTGGACCTTATGAAAATTAAATAATTTCCGATTTTATGTTGTCAGAAATATTAATGAAATCGCTCATTAGTTTTATTTCCTTAGTTATAGTAGGGGTAATTTTCCATTATATTTTGTTAATATAGTCGAAAGCCGATATTCTTGTCATTATGTCTGGCAGCGATGGTTACAGGTTCAATCCCCGTTCGTGGTTAATAATAATTATCATTTTCACTCTTTGGTAAGATAAATCGTGGGTGTTTAGTTAAGTTTTTCAACACACAATGTCTTCAATTCGGGCCATTACGTAGCTCATAAAGAAAGTGCATAGATATGCTGCAGCGAGGGATATAGAGTAAAAAAGTATTACGTTAATATTTCCGAATAAACCGATACGTTAATTTACGAGTAGTAATTATAAAGAGTTCTGTGAACAATGTGAACGTAAATTACATGTTGTAGGTGAAAGGCAATATTTTCGCCGATACTTCAATATTATACGCACAATGATTAACGAGATCTTGTATGTATGTCATATTGTTAATAACGTTGCATTGTGAATATGACTCGAGTGTATCGATATTTTTTAAATCAAGTTAAATTTGTAATTATCTGTTTTTACAAGAAAACATATTGTGACTCGGATATGTTATTGTATAATAATATAAATTTTAAATCTTCAAATAATTAATAATGTACTCATTAAAATATAAAATGCATTTTTTTAAACTATTAAATTTTTATAAATATATATTGCAAATCGTTCTATGAATGATACTGGGCGTGGGCGTGGGACCAAAATTAAAATATAAATACGGAATAACTACACGTTTTCTTTTCTTAATTTAAATTTATTATCACTTTCACCGACTTAAACATACATACATCTACCTTCGTAACGTTTGATATATATATTTTTAATTATTTTCCTTTAATACACAATAAACTATCATTTATTAACATCAGAAGGCGTATAATTAAAAAATAATTTAAATTCGTTGCTTACTGATGTTAATCGCAGTACGACTGCGGCTTTATTCAAAAGCGCACGCCACCCGACAATTTGCGAGATTCATTACACAATACCAGCGTATTATTGTTGTTTTATAATTATTTCACACTAGCGATCCACACCCGGGTTCGCCCGCTTCCAAAGTAAGAAATATTATAATTTACAGAGATTGGACACTATGTGTTCTTATGTATAAGTAATATTAGTGTCAAGTTTTATCTAACAGTAGATTTTGCTTGAAAGTAAAACAAACATCCATCCTCACAAGTATTTACGTTTATAATACAAGTTATCAGCTTCACTCAGGTGGGCAGAAGGAACCTAGTGTTAAGACACTCCGTTCCCCACTTTCCGCCTAATTAGGGAGGATGATACGAGTATGTGGGGAAAAACGTTATGCTTAAAATAATGACATAGTAACTAGCTATATTTGACATTACGAAAAGGTTTTGCGATCAAATTTTACCTTAACTATACTATATTATACAAGTAATTAATTTATTATACTATATTTGTAGTTCATTTCATATAAAATGAGTGCATATTTTAACTTGCCTGTTAACTTAAGTTTGTCAAGAATTATAAATACAGTCCTGAAATTAGTATGAAATTCATTAAAACTTATTGTACAGAAATATAAACAAATTTTAAACAAAAAAAGTAATATATTCACTAATTACCGAACAAAAGATCCATGTCAAGAAATAATTTTACAAGAAATTTGTAAAATTATTGCTTACTATACCACCCGGAGCGTGCACTGAAACCTGTATTAAAAAAATATATTCAAAGAAATGCTGCAGAATGATTAATGTACCATTTCATAATTACAATAAAATCGTTCATAAAATATACAATTATAGTAACAGGCTTAATATAACGAATATTGTTTTATTAATATAATATATAGGGTAAGAAGTTAAAAAAAAAAAAAATCGACAGTATTATCATAATGCGTATAAGCCATTCTATCCTAGTCCTTCGACAGAAGAAATGAAAAGGATATATAATCCAACGAATCTAATAAGCTCTAATTCTATGGTTTTACTAAAGACAGCAAGACCAGCTCCAGGTCTCATCAGACTAGCTTAATATAGCATTATCATCATACCAGCAAAAGCTGCTCGACCTAATAAAAGCATGTTAAAATCGTCTCAAAGTCGGACTCGGTTGGCCAAAGTCAGTAAGTTTTTGAATGTGAAATAATTTACTACCAGTTCACTAAGCTTCACTCTGTAGGAAAATGAAAATAATAAGTATTTAATTCGCCCGAGTCTAGAGTAAATCGAATCCACAACCGTCGTGTTTATCTGTATCACACATAAATTTATAACCCTTAAAAATATGGAAAATTTTAAGCTCTCCCACTCGCAACGTGGCAAAAATTTGCGATATTCTTACACATTGTAACGATAAAAGCTATCATTAAAATGTTATTATATATTAATTTTTAAATACTCTACACTTATTACTATAAAAATTTGGATCTTACTGAGTTGAAACCCAAAGTAAGTAATAAAATTTATATTTATTATATAATTATCGTTGAATATACGATGTAAAATGTATTTAAATATTGTATTTAAATTCCATTTTTAATTATAAACAATAATAAAAATTAAATAATCCTATAAATTATGACTTAGCTTTTAATTTTACTTTTCTAATTAAGTGATCCTTATGAAAAAAATAACAATATATTTATCTTTTTTTTGGCTTCACGTTATATCTCGCACATTGGAGGACAGGAAAAGAGAACCTGGAAACCTGTTCCCATTAAGTCACTTTCGTTCCCTAGCTTCCACCGAAGTTTTTAGATATATATTGGAGGAGATATATAGGAGATTTGTGAACGTAAGAATTAAATGTTAAAAGTTTGTGAAATATTTGGACATATTTTCTCTGAGTGTGTTACAATAGTATCTACTATCTACCTATATCTCGCAATAATAATCATAAATCATTAAAAATATAAACTGTTTCACTCGGCTACCGCGCCGACTACCGAGTGTTAGCCAAGAATTTATTCGCAACAAGAAAAGACTGAATCGCCCGAAGCATTACTTATAACTTAGAAATTGCGTACATAAAAGGCAGGTTGCAAGATAAAATTATCCGTTTATTTTATCATATTCGCTGTAGGTACTGATCTTTCTGATTTGTGACAAAAGTATATATATATACATATAATATTATATACTACAGTGCAAATTATTTACACGATCTTAGTTCAGTCGTACACAGTAGTTCCCAGGTGTACTTAGTCACCTCGCATGTTATAATGTCACATTGGCTTCAGTTTGATGAAATAAAAATATTTTTATTTACAATTATTCTATGAAAAATGTAAATAATTGACACTTTTATAAAAATTGTTACATTTCTTAGTGAACATATGAAATTGAAATCGACTGTATCCTCATAGCAGAATATGCCAAACGTACCAGGTTAAGCCACTCTGCTCCAAATTATTATTTTAATAACTTTATTAATTACTGCTAAAATATAGATATTAATAATTTTGAAATAAAAATTGAACCCATTACCAAGACACGAGACACATACATCATGTCCCGACCTCAATAACTTCTGTACTTTAATATCAGCTGTCTCGATCTCTTTATCTCAAAATGGTATAAGGCTTCTGTATTTTTCCATTTGATTGTTTATGAACACTCATAATTATAACAGTGCCTTACAGCATCCATCTTATCGATATTGGATTTTTAAAACACGATACGCGGGCGATCTGATAAGAGGTTTGTGTTTTATAATTATTGTTATCGTAAATAATTGGGGTAAAATGAATCATGTAGTATGTCGTTTTTTTTTTTCACATCATTTCAAGATGTGAACATATTTGCAAAAGATTTTTTGTTTCTTATTTGAGTCAGAAGTCAAAGCCGAAAATGTCTTGTTCCGAGAACGAAAGTGAGAATCGAACCCACGATCATCACGTTTAAAACTTGACGCTGTGCCGTTGTTCCGCGACGACTGACTTGAACAATGTTTTTTATTTATTCACCATGATGAGAATACAATAAGCTATGTTTTGTAATTTACAGTTTCCGTTCAGAATAAGTGCATTGAAGTCCTAATTCCATTAAAGTATGCATATCTCAAAATGCCAATTTATTTATACAGTATTATCCTACGCTTGTCCCAAGTTTATTTCCTGTAGTATGATAAGTGACAGCGTTGTAACTTTATATAACGAAAGATTATTATACCATAACACTTATTATATATTTTTTTAATATTTAAAGTAGAAAAAGTACTGTTTTTTTAGCTGTATTTTCATTTTATGGAGACATTGAGTATTGGATGGCGTAACTCAACGACGCCCGTTGTCCTCTTACCAGAGGAGAGTGATAAAAATATTAAAAATTATAAGCATCGAGTGACATTTTCCCTGAAATGAATTCATTCTTTATGAATCAAGAGTAAGAGTGGAGTTTAGGTTAGAGTTTGCGGTATCAGAGGTAGGAAAAGATCTCGGTTAACTTTCAAAAACTATAGATGATACAGGAGGTGATGTCATGTGTCTCTGGAGGACATATATATATATGACATGTATAAAGAGGTTGATGACAGCTGATGAGAAGAAAGCAAAAGTGTGAAGCTAAAAAAAATTAAACAAAAGATTAATAGTTAACATTAAAATTAACAATATGATAGGTTCCTTACGAAGGATATTGCGAAAATCCTCGCGGGCTATTGTGACCAACACAGTAAATTACAAGCAGATATATAATTATTTACTTGAGTAACTCTTTTATTGCATCAATTTTGCAGTCACAGGTGTTGTAAATACGTAATTTTTATTTGATTGTATTTATATAAATTTATATTTTCATTTCTTCGTTCTGGTGTCGAGGCAAAGTCCAGCGTTGTGTTCCACCACTCAACACGCAATGCCCCCAGAATTAGGCGGACAGTGGGGAACGAAGTGACCCACACATAGGGTAGCTACAAGGCACCTAGTGTTAAGACACTCTTCCCAATTTCCGCCGAATTTTGAGAGGCATGCTGCATTGCATGTTGAATAGCAACTCAACGTTGAGCTCATTCTTTGGTGCATAAAATAAAAATATTAATAAGTCGTAGTAAGTAATTCATTCTCCGAGTAAGCCTACACCAGCGTTACAGTCACTCTTTTGTCGTCTCTCTCTCGTCATTTTCAATATTCAAAATAAATATTGCGGTCGTGGCGATCAATAGTCAATTCAAAATGCAGTAGGCTATCTAAAAACTACCAAGATTTAGAAGAAGTTCATAAAGTCCGAGAAAAATCTACCTTTAATGTATTACTATTTTTAAACATCTGTTTAATTTCCTCTTTTTCATTTTTTATTTCTCGAATACTTAAAAAGAACTAAATAATAAATAGCGGCCGTCGTGGCGCAATGGGACTTTTTTAAACGCGACAGTTTTGGGTTCGATTCCGATATAGAAAGATGATTGTTTCATTTAGTCAGATTTTCCAAAGTGCAGCGTTGAGTTCAGCCACTTAAAGCGCAATGTCTTAGAAATCTATGGAAATTGAGGAATAGATCTTAGAGAGTCTTAACTCTTCCTTTTCTTCTTACTTTATTGCCTTACCTGCAATGTGGGAAAAAGCGAAAAGAAGTGAAATTGTTTTTTTATATATTAGATGAATAACAGCTAAGTGAAAAAAACCTGATATCCACTAAAGGCATAACTGGAAATTATATTACAAAATTAATCCAAACTATTTGTAAGTACAACATTATACAAGTCTAAGGCGTTAATTGATTACTTATTTATGAAAACACTTCCTACCTGCGAGCTCGACCAATCGTGTGTCGGCGCGAGATATATTAATAATATTAACGTCAATACTAGCAACACAATAAATTAGTATTATAAATTGTACATTTTGTCGAAAAAAAGTAAAAAATACAAACGTTTATGCTTAAAACATATAGGTATACATTACAAATAAAGAAAAAATAATTAGAAAAGTGGAAATTTATAAGTATATCAGAGAAAAAATATCATTACAAACTAATATTCGTAGTTAATTTCGTGCAAAATAAGAGCATATGCCCGAAAACTTAAGTTTGTAAACCTTTACAAGTTGTAATTCTCGTTGACAATTATAAAATTGGTACGGAATCATCAGTCTGACTGACCTTTAATAAAGTGTTCTTATATTTTAGGTATCTACATATAAAAAATAATTCTCTTTAATCTCTTCTTATATCTCTTTTTAATTAATTAATATACATATTAAAAAAGCTCTATCCTATTTTATACCAACTATGTATCTCGTCATCACAAAGTGACATTAGGGGCAGATGTTATACGCCTCACAAGCATTCGCCACTTATTTGAAAGATTTTTTCAGCGTTACGCTGTATCCCGCAAGTAGCAGAGTAAGCAGAGAAAACTTGGTGTTAGACACTTCGTTCCTCTATTTTCCAATGAATTCTGGAGGAATTGCGTATGGTGTGGAATCGATCTCACGACCTACGTCAATCAGCGTTTTACATCCACAAGAGATTTGAAAAATAGAATGTAAATAGAAATATTAATAACATAATTTATTATAGGGCTGTACCGAGTTATATAAATATATTAATACATTAACAACCTATTAAAATCTAGCTAATTTATTCTAGACCAGGCATTATTTATTACATTAATGTTCAGAATAACAAATGATAAGATGTATTTTTACATCAAAAGTCACACTCAGATAATGTAATTAACGTTTAAATGTTATTAAATAAGTGAAATTATAATTAAATTTAAATAAGTGTTTTGTATTCTATCATTATATTAAGTATTTTGCACCTTCACGCTTTTTGCCGTATTACAGGATAGATAGAGAAAGCCTAGTGAAGAAACATTCTGTAACCAAATTTTCGTTTTTTCTTGTAGAACTGGAGAATGAAAATAATTTAAAATTAAATAACTCCCCCAGAAGTGGATCGAACCTACAACTACTGCACCTATGCCTAGAGTTGGTATAACTATACCTCACCAAAATAATATTTGTAGTCGCAGTAAGACAGCAACAAAATGTATACAGTCCGGCTAAACCTTTAACTATGGTAAATCAATTATAGCAAAGTAGCTTATGCATAATACGATAATACGTAAATAGGTCACTGATAATACTGATTATAATAAGGATTCTGTACATTCAATTAATTTGTTGTATCAAAGGATGTGGTATATGGCGTGTTCTATGTATTATGTACGTACAAAATTATTTTTTTACTATCTCTACTTCTTTTTGCGCTGTATATCGCAGGCAGGGCTTAACCGGGCAGGCAGAACGGGTGGATCGCGGATCTGGTAAACCGGTGTTCAAATTCCATTTCTGTTAAAAGATCCTTCTTTTTCCCATTTTCCGTCGAGTTCTGGAGGCATTGTGTAATGAGTGGCGGAACTCTCTACCTCCAAGATCGTAAAAAAAAAATTATTAAATATTTTATTTTTTGACTGAAAATTGAATCCACACCCTATCGTGTGTATAGTCACGCACGCTTGGCACACGCTCGTGCGACTGCCAAGACTGGCCTGGAGAAGGGCCGTTATAATTAAATAAATAACATTTAGAAAATAACATTACAACTATGTATGTAGAAACTGAATATAGTGCGCGTTGATATCGCGGAACTAAACGCTGCATTAAACATAATAGAATATAAATACAAAAAATCTCAAATTCAGGCTATAATTGAAAACACTACGGTCTCACACCCTAATAAGCTTCTATATGACTACTCCACATATGTACTTAACTACAAAAGCTCATCGCACAAAAATAGGATGTTAACAAAACGATCTCTTCCTGTCGTAAGATACATAATGAGTATAATGAAACATAGCCAGTGGCAACGGTGGCTGGGATGTGCCAATCTTTTTATTCTTTGAGTGAGGCTTAGATGGACTGAGATGAGGCCTAGAGAAATAATATTAAAATTGACAGTTGATGGCGATAAAATGGCGATGCCGAAGAGGCTGGCTAATACATTAATATAAAAAAATGTTCTCCTGAGACAGAGAGTCAGCTACCAAATAATAGATAGTATCTGATTCAACTGTGGAAGGAAAAATATATAGATAAGTAATAAAAATTGAACGTAGCAAGAGTTAACGCCACATCATTAGAAACCGTCAAACGCTCTGGCAGTTAGCCCTGCGATCTACCATAAATACTCGTGCAAAATTTGTAAACGCACTGATTGTTTAATGGTAATGTAAATGTTTTTTTTATTTAACTAGAGACGACGAAGCGACTAGTCGTGACGCAGGGACGCAAACGACTATAAGTGTTGTGGGTTCAATTCCCACTCGAGTAGGAATGAAAGTATCAATCAAAATAGAGAACGGAATATCTTAACACTAAGTTTCCAAGTTCCTTTGTCTACTCTACTATGAACGTACGGCGTAAATCTATAAATATGTATATCTAAGATAAACATAAAACTGTAAATATACAGTCTTATATTTATATGTGTATAATACTACATATTACATGAATCATATATATAAAAATTTCATTACATTTATCGATGAAGTAATTTCAAATATTTTGAAGTTCCCGAATTCTTTATATTTACACATAATAATTTATTATCACATGATTTTACATACAATATTACAAGCTTTTAACTGTATAATAGTAATATTAGCTTTTAATACTCAAGCTTAGCTTCATACCATATAAACCCAGCTCTGGCGCGCTCCGTACGTAATATACTATTAGAAGGAGTCAACGCACCCGTCTAACTGCGTGTATTAACAACAGCTACTGTTTTGAACCGGCTGAGCTGGGAGGCGAGCCCGGCCTGGCGAGCGTGGAGCTTTGGAATATATGTTTATATTTACATTTTATGTGGGAAATCAAGGAAAATGTTGATTTTTAAATTGATTTTTTTTATGTAATATTTTTTTTTTATAATTGATTTATTTTTATTTTTTAATGTCTGCTCTGAAGAAACCACGTTGAGTTTCACCACTCTACACACAATGTATCTTGTATTTTGACTCTAGGTTTACTCTGGCTATCCTGTAAAATGCGGGATATTGCGTGAAACTATAAAAAAAGATTTGAAGACACTGAAGCATCTATCTCTTATACAAATAAGAGAAATAAGAAATATGATCCCTCAAGTGGGGATTGAACCCACGACCGTTGCGTTATAGTCACTTCCTTGTACGCCACGAAGACCTCAATTATTTAGATATTGTTTTCTACTGAATTATTTACCATGAGATAAAGATCCAAAACAAAAAGAGCTTCTCGAGGCCTCAAGAAGTCGATGGAAAGAGGAGGAAGTGTCGTAACCGGGAACTGAATGCCTTAACACTAGGTTGGTAGGTTTTCCTTGTTTTAGTGATTAAAACATGGCTTAAATAATTTATTATTAAGTTAAAGCCTGTATGAAATATTATTTTCTGCATATAGTAGGGTAGGGAAACTAGCATAAGTGACTTTATTTCGTCTGTCATTCATCAATCAATCATTGGCGGATCTGAACGCTTAATCGTGATAGCAGAGCTAAGAAAAGAAGATGATTTATTCCCCCCAATGGCAATCGAACCCACAATTCATCAATTCACTAAGTAATTGAAATTTTTATTAATATTTAAATAGATTTTTTAACTATAAAAAGACACTACGTGTGTGTGAAGTAAGCGACACCAAGTTCTATAGCAAGTGAATGATGTAACAACAGGCTGCGTTTATTTGTCAGTTGTTGGCCGCACAATAACCGCTACTTACATTTCTTGCTGATGGAGAATTATATATTGTGATTAAAACCTTATTAAAAATTATATATTTTTCAGGGGATGCCTTATTTTTTGTTTCGGATTAATTATTTTTGGTAAAACTTTTAAGCTTAATTTAACGATACATTTGGCCTCCTTTATCCCGCTCATGCATGACACAGCATCTAACTGTAAATATGATGGTTGTAGTTTAGATTCCCACTCCTAGGAAAATGAGATATTATTCAATATTTCATATTTATTCTAATGAATTGTCGTTTTTTCGCTTTGGTAAATAAGCACGAAACACTACGCCTCAAAAAATTGGCAGAAAGTGAAGAACGGAGTGTCCTAACACTAGTGTCCTACACTAAAATATAAAAAAAATCAATACTTGTTTCCACGTTGCCACAGCTCTCGCAACATAACCGATCGCAATTAGATCGTCAACGGACAAGTGTCGCAGGACCCGTTCCGCAGTGCTTATAACGTTACAGCGACCACACGATAATTATTGACTAGTTTTCTAATCCAAGGGGGCAATGGACTCGTCCTACTAAACGTCCTTTATAAATAGTTCTTAGAATATTGCTAGATTTTATTGAGATTTTACTATTCTCGTTTATTATGTATGATCTGTATAATTTATTAAAAATTGATTGCATAAAGTATACTTTATTTAATTCCCACAAGTGTTTTGGAGCCAAGTGCCGTTCTCGGATTTTCGAGACATTACATGTTGACTGACGGAATAAACGCCGTGGGTTGTCTTGTTACCAGAGGGAGGAAAATGGAATGCATTCATTCCCCGAATGTATAACGAACTCAAAACTGTCAGGTTTATAGTCAGATGCTATGCCCATGCACTACGAGCTTAAATATATTGTAAAAATGTATCAAACAGGAAAAAAATAGTTTACTTTTCAATGTAAAAATGCATCAAGATAGAAAAAAAACTATATTCTTATAAATTAGCCATATTAAAGTAAAAGTTTATTTTTTATTAATGTAAACAGAGGCCACACAGGTATCGAGCAATCTTTATAATGCGATATAAGATTGCCGGACGTGTCCGATACATATATCTACTATTGTTTTGTTTGTATGTACATTGTGAAATTGCACGTTTATAGTATAGCGGGTACGCGACTGAATTACGCAGTTCGATTTTGACGAGAGAATTGTAAGGATATTCCTATATTTTTTGGCATTCAATGATGTCTATCACAGTGTGGCGTTGAGTTTCGCTACTCAACACATGACTCTATTTTGGACTGAAAACGGAGATCCTGTGACATTAGTTTCCACTCACTCACCCTGCTATGCAGGAATTATCTTAAAGCTGCTTGTACGAAATCTATAACTAGAGGAATAAGTGAAAAGATCAGAAAGTTTTCTAAAGTCAGGCAATTAAAAAAGCTGACACTTCATTTCTTCATACTTTATTTGCTGATATTCTGTAAATATATAAATGTAAGAGGCCGTCGTGCCGCAATGGGACACTGTCTGTGAACACAACGATTGTGGTACTACTCGAGGGGGAAAAAACGATGATGTTAAGAAAAACAATGTTTACGACAGAAAGTGGAAAACAGAGTGTCTCAACACTACTCAAAAGTTCCCTCTGAGCTTTGTATATATTTTAAAACTTAAAATGTACTGCACTGTCTTTACTATGAACAACGTTCTATAATGATCGGTTACGAGGCCGGCTCCTGATGTTAGCTCTAAAATTGGCCGTTTGATCAGCAAATCATTCAATTTCACCCGCATTACTGTCATTTGTATATAATTTATCTCAGTTGGATAACTTTATAATGACGTTTCCTCGATACGTTTGGAAGAGGAATTGGGGGTAGATTTAAAATGTTTGTCGTTTATACTTTGACGACAACTACATTGTGGAATGATGAGAATATATTAATAAAAACATTACATAAATAATCCAAAAGTAAATTATTTTCCCTTAAATATTTTTTTACAGACAGGCTAAATTAGGAGTACACGACTTAGACTTAGACTTAGACTTAGACTTAGACTAAAAATAATTACCGACATTATATAGCTTTAAATCGTTTAATCTCATTTTTACTTTGATTATGGTATTAGCAATACAATTGTTTGAAATGCACAAATATTACCACAAAGTAACTGAGAAACCGCGCAAATAGGAAACTTTACCTGAAATTTTACTTAAAAGTAGTTACTCAATATTACATAAAATGTATTAATATTGTCAATATTGTATAATGGTCGAAAAATTTCATTTTAAAAAGATTCTGGTTTATTAAGAGAACTCTATCATCTAGCTTAAGATCATAGGGCCCTCATTCCTACGAAATTTTAACAATCATCTCCCCAGACAGAGATGACCTTTGTGGCGTTACCTCTGAAAGAGCCCCATTTACAAATTAGTAAGTAGGCATACAGCCTTAACTACATATTTGATTATTATACGCAAAATTTCAGCTTTGGTAAAATGATGTAGGTCTAGAGGCCCTGGGATCTCAATCTAATCGTGAGAATAAAAGTTTTCTAGTTTTTGTTGAAATGACGGGCTATAACTATGAACTTAATTATAAGCTTATTCGTTATATTTAGTAACATGATTTCTCGAGCACTTCTTTCTCCCTTAGATCTTTCTCCAATAGTTCACCACTTAATCCAATAGTTTCATTTGTTACCTATCAGTCAATAAAGAAGTTCCATGTACATATAGATAGCCTATTTAGCGGATTTAAAAATCACTTACAAAAGATTTAGATAAAAATACTTAAACTATAACGTATAGACATGCAAATACCCTCCATTGGCCACTAAATCGTACCTATTCGGTCATTCCGAGCCCAGGCTCTGGTCATCAATCACTAGTGATTGAACGCGGAGGAAGCTACTAGAATATTCTATTTAAGATGTTACGCCGTTATTACTTTCTTTTTGAGGGTAGTTTTTACAGTTAAACGGTTGAATGCGATGGGATGGTTATTTATGAATTTGATGAATATATATATAACGTGTCTTTTTGTAAAACAGTTTTCTAGTTTCGTCTAATCAGACTAAAAGGTTATATTTATTTATTTATATACATAGATACATTTATACATACATATAAATGAACTCACTATCACTATCTTATCTTTGGTTTTTAATAGTCGGTGTAACAATTAAATCAGTACCATAAATATTAAATAAATTTGACTAACAGATAAAGCCATTATAAATAGCCTTAAATAGCCTTAAATTATACACGGACCTTAGAAAGCTGAAATTTGTCATATTGTATATGTATATGTTGTAATTAGCCAAAATTTTTATGAAAAAAAGAATAGGAAAAACTAAATTTTACGTTTTTACGGAAACTGTACAGTCCGCGCAAAACGATGTGGCGATTTGTATCTTAAAAACACTCAAAACAAAAAATCATCTTTTAATTTCTATTCAAATTATTTTATTTATTTATTTCATGAGATACACGAACTACGTTAAATCGACTTATAGGACATAAAAGAATCTTGCGTCTAAGAAATACATATCTAATTGAATGCATCACATATAAAAGCTCGCGTACAATTATCTGAAACAATAAAATATATCACGATAACCATTCTATCCAAAACGTATGGCTAACAGTAAAAGAAAAATTATCTCCACAGACGGACAGAGACAGTACTTGTTTAATATATGTTAATTCAGCCTGTGTTCGTGTATACAGAGTTCCCACGTTATTTCAAAAGAATAATTAAACAAGAATAGTTCGATGGTAGAAAGTGCAGCTGGACACTTAAGCGTATCTCGAAAATTTTGATTACAAATCGAAAAGAAACTTGGGGAACGGTGCGCTTTTTCTTAATTATAATTAAAAATTATTATTCGATCAATATATTCATTAATTATTATAATTTATGTGCTTTCTCAGATTACTGTTGTGATATATGCCAGATGGCCCGGCTACCGCGATTTAGTTTTTTTTTTGTGAATCACTCTGTATCCCCCATACACCAGAGTAAGTGATAGGCAAAATTCGGCGAAAAAGGGGAACACAGTGTCTTAACACTAGATTTCCAGATCCCTTCTGCCTACCCTATGCGGAATACAGTGCTAAGCATAGTGCGGTGTTATGTTACAACATTCAAAAAGTGGAAAACTTTGTGTCTTGACACTAGATTTTCTCTGCCTACACCTATATGTATGTATGTAGGTAAGTATATAAATGAAGTGAAAAATAACTTTTATTATACTGAGAGAGATGTTCAAATAAAATTAAAATCGTATCTTTTAAATTACATAAATATATTCAATTTAAATCTCAGAAATGCATAAAAAAATCTAAACTACACACAAAATACAAGAAAGGCGTCCAACCAACATGTAACTTTCGCCGCTCAAGAATACCATTACACTTATAAATTTCAACTTTCCCATAAAATTCCCATAATAATACTGTTCACGTCATTTTGTCAACATTTACATATCAATGCCTATGTTAGTTCCATACGTTCATACAATAAATCGATTCTCGATAATCCCGATTATTTTCTTAACGATTTTTATTCGATACTATTGAAATCCGATTGATATCTCTCGATTATGTTGATCAGATTAAATTTCAATATGAGTGTGAGAACCCAATTAGTCCTACGATATATTGTCTTCAACTACAGTTGAAGTGTTTATTTGTCTTTATATAGATATTTTTTTTTTGGCAGAGAGTTGTAAGATAAGAAACATTATATTGTTTTTAGCTTTATGCTGTATCCATCATGCAATAGGATACTCGGAGAGAACAGATGGATGCATGTTGAGTAACGGAACTTAACGCCGTTTTTTGTATTAAGATTGTGCCATTGTGTCACGACAGACTTATTGGAGACGTTAAAATTGAAAACGTTTCTCATTTATATATTTCCGTTCCGCACTTCTCACTCGCAAAGTAGGGATATAAAATTATTTCTTACCGAGTGAGAATCGAGCCCAAAACCGTTTTACTTTTTATTGACGATTTCGCTGTGCCCCGACGGCATGATTATTCAACATGAATTATTTGAATCCTTTAACATAGGATACATTGAAACGCGTCTTAACTGCGCCATAGCGGCGTTAGCGTTAAACCTCAGTAAAACAACAGGTAAATTAAACACTACCGTTACAAACCAGTTATACAAACAAATTATAACTTTATTCTAATAGAATATTAAAATACTCCTCTATATTCATATGAGGGCCATATTAAAAGTTTAATTTAATTATTACATGCCTACAGCGTTTAGATATAATAATTGAGAAATTTTTGTAAATTATATATTTATGTCTACATATTAGCGGGAGTCCGATGTTAGATGAAAATAACAGTCATAAAAACCTCGTTTAAATATTCAAATGTGTAATTTAATAAAAAGTAATTTAAATATATTCATTTTGAATATATAGGCTATTATGTCCGTTAAATTTTTATATCTTTAGGTATATAGGGGACAATTTAATAACTTTAACTTGACATGGTCGGACCAATGGTTTTTGCGTGCTTTGCGTCACCGCCACTTGCCGAGGAAGCGTTAAATAGATAAATACTCGATTGACTGATGTTTTTTTTTTCCATTGATTTGTCAAACGTCAGGGAAGTGACCTGATTAGATCATTCTTTTTTTATTATAAACTAATAACTTTACAAACATTTGGACTATATACTACTTACTATTTTATTATTTTATTATAAGGTTTGGATCTTCATCTTAATAAGAACGGAGTATCTTAACACTTGATGCATAGGTTTCTTGTCTACCCTCCTATATATATATATGCGGGCTATAGCGCGAAGGTAAAAAAAACACATTTACTATCAACAAATCGTCTCAATTCTAAAAAAATAGAGGACGACTGTGACTTTTCACATTTTCACAGCACGCAGCGCGGCTTAAAAATAATGGCCTTGCAATACAAAAGTTTTAATATTGAAAACGTGCTCGCCTATTGAAAGGTTTCGTTTAGAATCTATAAACGGAAGAGACTTTTTTCCACTATATACAACATTTTTTTGTAAGAATTCAAATAAAACTTTCTTTCGTAGTCTACTCTATCTAGTGCACTTTCTTTCGTAATATATCAATAATTTAGTGCACTTTCTTTCGTAATATATCATTTTCCGATATCAGTTGTAGTATTTCCCCGTTTAAAAGGTGCTAATTTGTCATCTAACTGTGCAATAATTTCCTTTGTTTGATTTGACATTTCAATTTTTACTTGTTCGCATAGTTTCTGGCAGGCAGGTATATTTATATTTAAAGATACCATTTTTCATAACAATTGGATGCAAATGCATAAAATATTGATGAAAGCCTATACAAAAGTGTTCAGTTCAAACTATGTCTATGAAAGCTGCGCTATAAAACGTTGAACTTATTTGGTCTAAGCGTAAAACATTCAAAATCACACTTTATTCGAACCCAATAAGATATACTTTGGTAAATTTTAATAAAAGGCAAATATAAGTCGGAATAAAGCGCTATAGTTTTGCCTTTGTGCTGTTTTGATTGAATGTTGATGTACAATCATAAAGTTGAATCGACTAATACCTGGAAGCGATTGTAATCGGTATCGATAATGGACATGGATATCGATTATCTGGAAAGTAGTTCTCAGCGATGTTAGAAGTGGATGTGTGTACTATTAAATCATTTTATATAATTTTTATATGACTTTATATAAAAAAATGTACATTACATTATTCCAAATAAATAGTATATTTTTCACGAAAATGGGTCCTTTTCAAAAATCAACGCATTAACGACGTGGGGCTTTTTTCACAAAGTCTATATATATAAGTGTATGTATGTATGTATGTATCTATCCCGTATACAGTAGATTATGCAGAAGGCAACTAGTGCTAAGATATTTGGGTTGAAGAGTGTTTTAACTGTAGGTTCTCCGTTTGCCTCTGGCGGGCGAGCATGCTGTATAGCATGGCTCTATATATAAAAAATAATAAAATCAAAATATATTATAATTAGTTGTCACTTCATATAGTGTTCTGGGAAACAAATGCTCGGTTTGGATATAATGTTATTCAATATCGTCTAGATAACTGGATGTCGTTATGCCAAATGGATGTTAAGAAGTAAACAGAGAAGTAAACAGAGAAGCATGCATGCAAACGTCCAGGTGTGTCTCTATAATATCTACTATTTATCTATTATACTCATATTATAAATGGCATTAATTTAACAAGTTACTGGTTTTGATGCACAAAAATCCTAATGTGTTAATATTTCATTTTCACTTTCATTTTCACTTTCCATTCAATAGGTTCCATGTAACCCATTGTACCTGCATTTAGATATATCGGTCTTTTAGAACGTGTCAAGTCAGATTGCTGTCACATTGTATTTAATTTGGACCATGCTGGCGAAGCCGCAGCTTAAAGCTATTATAAATCCTATTTTTAACATTCATTATGAAATCAAAAAATATATAAAATGAACCCGACTTAGCTTGAATATAGTTCGCATAATACCATCCATCTGTTCTAATACTAATAATACATGTTGACGTGGACAGGTGGTGAAACGTCTTCATATTGTAATATAAGACGTGCATTTGGATCTTGAACAGTAATATTTTTATAGGAATTATTTTTATCTCTATTTTTTTTACATCTCTATTAAAAAATGTATTTTAAAATTTTACTTATATTCTATATACATGTTATAATGAGCGTAGTTGACATTTGATTGAAGCGATGATATGAATTCCAATTGAAGTTAGAAAATATATATTTTTAGTAAAGGTGTTTTTTATCTTTACTTGTCACTGGTAGTTTTTAAATCCACATAATTCGAGTATAACATAAAGTTTAAGAAATATTGCTTTATTCGAGATATTGCTTGTATAGTGACGGAATTCATCGAATTTCGCGCTTTGTTCTAGGGTGAAGAAATACAAAAAAAACAATCGTTTCCCCGAGCAGAGATTGAACCTGTAACTATCGCGTTTAACAACGGCAGAATACATAATTATAATTTAATAACATTTTGCTATTTAATCCATAATATCATACCAATAGAGCTTATTCAGACTTTATTATTTTAAGCTTTTGTTTAACCTGACCTTCCCGCACCATATCGCACGTCCATTTGAATACAAAATTATTTGACCACGAATACTTTCCCAGATAATGTATACGATTTGGAAACTGGACGATCGCATCGTTCACGCGAGCTTCGAATATTATCGAAGTATTGATGATTGCCATGGAGAAAAATAATATAAAAAATATTAGAATAAGAAAAAACTTTATGTATTTAATTTAAGAAATAAGAAAAGAGAAATAAAGGGAGAGATTCAATGTTTCATTATTACGCACATTCTGTATATATACAAAATACAGAGTTTCTATCTGTCTTACCATAGCGAGGAGATGAAAATAATTTTAAAAAATCTAAGTAGCCAAGCACTTTCACACAAGTTACATGCAAATGTCAGTATAGTCCTATAGGAATCAACCACCAAAAATATGATCCAGAGTGGGAATCGAACCTATAGTATTCCACTATATTGCTATTCCACTGCGTCCTGATTACTACTGTATACCAAAAGATCAGTAAAACTAAACTAAAACAAGAAGTAGTAGTTCATTCAGATAACTCAACACTCTACATTCACGAGATCATATCGACACACGACAGAATATTTTGTATAGCTAACGCTCTCACGTTGTCATCGTTCCACCGCGCATACCGATAAAGGGCGTATTTCGCGCTTGCGTGCTCGTAACATTGTTTTATTGTTTCTTTAATTTGCTCTGTTTGGCTGTTACCAATAAAATTATATAAAAAAAAACAATACAGCAGGTTAGACAGAGGGAACTTAGTGTTAGGAGACACTCGTGGCGGAAGTGACAGAATTCAACGCCGGGCTGCCATGGGAATCAAACCCACAACCGAGTTACAGTCACACCCTCGTGCCCCTGAAATTTATAAGTATATACTGACCTACTGCGCCATAATCCTCGGCTATTATCCAAATATTAAGATAATAGAAAAAAAGCAAAAATTGTAAAATAAAATGTTTAGAAAATACTTTACAAAGCGTCTATTTAAATCTATTATTTTTAATTTACATGTACAATGTGCTTGCATTATTTAAAAACAAATAGTGAAGCCCGCAAACTTTCAAGAGGGATGAGGTCACGTTAAAACAATTAACCCTGTGTATGTAAATAAAGGAGCGGCTAATGAGTTGTAGAGCCGCGCTGTGTGCGATGAAAACATATCAACTGTAGTGATGTATAACAATATATGTCGATAGTTCTTTGTTTATGTTATTGTTTTTTTTTTTACAATATTTCTTTCTTCAATGCTCTACTCTATAGTGATGAAAATTTATTGAAACATCGTTTTAATTACCCAAATATTTTCTTATTTTTGACAAAAACTTTCACTCTAACACATTAATACTATTTTCATTAACTCTTTCTATCAGTTAAAAAATATTAATTTAATTTAAATATATTTATGGAATTTGAACTTAAAATGTGTACTCTTGTTTAGTTTAACTATTGTGTATTATAGTGATATTGAACCGACCATGTCAATCTCCTCTAGTATTGAAATCGATAAATCCTAAGGTATATCCTTATATATTACATACATTTTACATAGGTATACTAATTATCAGATATTAAATAAAAGTATATATTTCTTCTCAATTACTATCAACTCACCCTCAATCAACAGTTCCTAACAACATCGACACGTCGTCCTGCCATCACCACACACCACACACCGGACGCGGGTCCGCCGAGTGGTCGGATGCGTGGTGCCACACCGCCGCTGTAATTGGATCTACCTGCTGATTTTTATCATCAATTATTGAATTTTCACGCCAATTAAACATTATCTCGCAGGAAGTGGATACGCGATGTCATTGTTTGAGTTTACGGTATTTATGGTATTACAATATATTGATTATAAATTGACGTATAATATTGTTTACTGACGGTTGTCGGTTCGATTCTCACTCGGGAAAATGATTATATTTTATTTATTTTCATTTAGCCCTATTGAGTGAGTTATAGCCTATTGAGCCTTGATAATTTGGTGGAAATTGAAGAACCCTTCAGTCTTTTGCCCAGCGGAAAAAAGCGTGAAGGTCATATAATATTGTTTTATTTGAGCTTATTTGTGTCATGACTTACTAATAGTACTTAAATATAAAAATAAAACAATATAATACATTTTAGCTGTATAAAAAAAATACGCCATATAAAGCTGACACATAGATGTAGGCACAAAGGCTTTACTGCTGTAATTAAATAAAATGCCTTTACATATTTCATACAACAGAGAAGAAAATTTATATTCTCACGCAAGTTCTTTCACCAAATTCTATCTATCCACGAGACACTTCAGACTAAGTAATAAAATTTAATTTCACACTTATAACATTTTCTAATTAAGAATTTGAAGGTACAACCATCGACACTAACTCAGTCCCCGTCATTCAACAAAAGCAATCATATAAATCATGAAACTATACGACTGTCGAGATATTAACTGAGGCAATTAAACCTCTATCAAAGCTCAGCCAAGCAAAAAGCCTAAGTACAGCCTTAAGTAATTTCAAGTTTTTCTTACAAAGACCGATTGCGCGAAAGTCCAGTCCCAGTTTCCCGCATTGACTTGTTTGAACAAGCTTCATACTATCTCTGATACATTCGGAACACGCAACGCTATGTATTTAATTAGATTTTATTATGTCGTTCACTTTGTTAGAGATATTACGTGGGCTGTTGGGTAACAGTTAATTGTGGCTTATTAGAATTTTTTATTAATTCATAATTTTTTACGTAGAAGATTCGAATTGGCAGAATTTGAAATATTTTTAATTTGGTATAAATACATTAAATTTTTTTTAAGTCAAGCTTAGTTTTGTATATTATAAGAACTTCCATATTTGAACAGTAACGTTATTTATTTTGTAATTTTTTCTTTATAACTATGTATCTCATCCCAGATACACCATAAATGGGTAAAATAAATGAGAACTCTTTGCCTCCAGTAGACCAAATCAATCTCCAATTTTAAATATTTAATTTAAAAAAATATGGAAGTAAAGAAGCGCGAAATATTTTTATTAGAAGCGATCACAATAACTACTTATAAATAAAGCACTATCTGCAATAATAAGTTGGTTGAATTGAGCAAAACAATGGGTTGCCAGTGTGGGCGGCGGATAGCATCAGACTATTGATGAGGAGAATTGCGTTAGGGTTGTGTTAACCCTTATAAAAAACTTCAATATGAATCAAAATAAAAAAAAAACTACTACGACTTACCTATTCATATCATAAAATGTGAATAGAATAGTTCTTTATAGTTTTTTTTTATCTTCTCGTTTCCCTATCGGCGTAGCCGGACAGGAAAGAGGTACATCCTTACAAATGCGTACATTTACAATTATTAAAATGGTGAATTGTAACTAAAAATATATCTAAATAATTATATTTGTAGATTGCACATTGGAAGGTTAAATAATTTAGTTCATATAACAACTTATATATAAATATATACACAGAAGCTTATTGCCTTATGACTTTTCCATATATGGGTGTTTTTAAAGTGTCATATATATATTCTTGATAGGTAAACCTAGCAGGTGCTTATTAAATGATAAATATGCTTGTATAAATCTTAAATAGTTAACGATTATCTTGAGACTATTACACTGAGAATAAAAAACATGAGCAAGTAGTGTTGAAGCATTGGGTTTTCGAAGTTTTACCTAAGTAGGTTCAAATTTAGTTAACAAACAAACAAACATACAATCCCCTTTATATAACGTGTTGATGATTTAGAATTAAATTAATATTATATGTTTTAACCGTTGAGATTGATATAAAAGAACTAATGTGATGAGGTAGATATACCTTCTGCCAAAATTTGAATAGAAGACAATATTTTACTTTCATATAGCGATTTCAACTATGATTAGAATAATTGGTGTTTCAATATAACAATGATATATGAATTCATGTGAACATTTCTAAACAAACTGGCTGCATAAATAAATAAATTTATATATATTCTATTCTAATACTTATTATAATATTTTGAAAAGCAAACTTAATATTTATAAAATGAAATTACAAATCCATCACCAAAAACTAGCAAGAAAAATACGACTCAAGGATCGACATACTGAAGCATTAATAAATTAACAAATAAAATATATGAATATTCGCATTAATCCTTTGTTCGTCTCAATCATTGTTATATACTATATCCTATACTAAGAACTATAGTACTCTTATTTAATTGTGGGCGGAAGTTAATTGGCTATTGTCTGCTAGTATTGGCCCTCGCTGCCCTGTACCCGCAATTGTTCTATAATTTACCTACCATTCGATGTATTAATTTACTTATTAGTTTTCGCTCTATCTTGAAACACCAATTGTGGAGTTGTTAATAATAAATTAGTGACGTGGCTCTCCGATTTTCACTTTTTTTTTCATGTAGAGATATTGTGATATCGACATGAAATATTAATAAATACACTTTAAATACTTCCGTTCTCCACTTTCTGCGGAATTCCGGAGGGTATAGCGTGTTGAGTGACGGTACTCAACTACGCGCTTTCCGTCGTTACCAGAGCGAGAAAATACAAAAATATATTAAATATTTCATTTCCTCACGTGGGAACCGAACCTACTTCCTTATGACAGACCTCATAATATTTAAACATAATTTTGACTAAAGATACATGGACACTTAACAGCGTGATTCACAACCCTACAATCGAATGTAATGATATAAATGAAACAGAGTGATTTGTCTCTTACTTCACTCCTACTAAATTGTATTTGATACATTATCATTGCTCTGTGTCTATTCAACTTGTTAATATTAGGACTATACGAGTTGTAAGTATTATTATTATTATATTAGAATATTTTTCTATAAAGTAACTATATATTTCGTCATATTTTTACCTTCATGCCTTTATATAGTGAGATGTGGTAACCAGAGAAAAATAAAAATAATTTAAAGAAAATCATTGCCCCAAATTCGGATGGAACCCATAACATTTGCGTTTATACTTACATAATTAATTTAGCTACAATGAAATCGTCACATCGTTTTTTACTTTACTCTGAATCCCTTACATAGAAGGCTAGCTATGAGGAATATAGTGTCAAGATAGTCCATTCCCGGCTTTTCACATATCGGTAATCTATGCCGTGCTTTTCCTCGTTACCCGAGCGAAGAAATTAAAATATGACATATTTAATTTTCTCCAATAACAATCAAACACACAACCTGTCGCATATTCATAATATGAAAAGTAGTGAAAAAAATATTATAAAGAAATTATAACAAGTATTTAAAATGGTAAACAAAGTGACTTGTTTCTCCACGGGCTCCTCTCACCTTGCAAAATATTAAAAAATCACATAAATAAAAAAAAATCTGTAGTACAATTTCCCTACTACCCTACGTATCATGTTGCATTTAGATTTATAACGAATCTCTATTATAGAAAAGCTGATTTAATTGTAGTTAGCGTTAATTGGCTATTGTCCAACTGGCCCCCATTGACCCGCGGCCGCACTTACAGCCGCCGTCCGTAGTTTACTTTCAACCAATGTTTTAATTTACTCGTTAACTTATGGTTATAGCTTTTCTAAACGGGAACCATTTCCCCATAGATCTTTTAGTAATATAATATTATTGTTCCAGTTAAGGTTACAAAATCTAATTAAAATTCTTTAACTACTATTAAGTTGGGTATAGCGTAAAGGGTATAAAGTTATATTGAGATATAATAATAAAATTTTATTTGGAAGTGCAAATGTTTGTATTTATTTTAAATAAATACTCTTGACAAATTTGAGACCTGGTCTATCCTTCTACTGATAGCGAAATAGTTGTATTTTATTTTTTTATTTCCTATATAGTAGATGCGTGTTTACAAAGTTAAATTATAAGTACTTAAGCTATAAGTTATAACATTGATATTTTTTTTTTGATAATTATCAATTCGGTTTGATAATTATCATCAGTGCGTTCAATTTCCATTGAGAAAGGAACATTTTTAATATTTCAATTTCTTCACTCTGGTAATTAGGACAAAGCGGGGTTGAGCTCCACCTTACAACGCCTCAAGATAGAAACGGTCTATATTAATTAACCTTAAATTTCTCTGCCTACCCTGCTACAAGATACGTTGTCAAATATCAAAATAAATTGCGATCTAAATACTATAAGATAACAAATTATAAATGGACCATATAAAACCAAATTTCACTCCAGACTACTTTTTCCCAAACAAAATTATACATCCAAGCCAACATTTAAAACAACAACAAGTTCATAACAAGTTTATCTCTATTTTCGATCTCAACAATAGTGGTAAGGCAAAAACAATGAAGCATGAAGAGAACAAAGGCAGACCAAGTGCCTGACCATACTTCAGGCCATAATAATGATAATTAAGTGTCGCAATAAGGCTCTCCTTATCAGCCGGACGCATGGATGAGGCTACTGACCACAGCGTGTCATTAAATAAAAAACCTATCCTACTCTATATTATAATATCTTAGCTTTTCATTTCGGTCTATCATCTCAGTTGAATCTAGTTTACAATAGATTTTACGCAATGTATGATGAATTACGAGAAAATATAGCCAATGTAGAGCCTGGTGGAGTGATATGTCAGGGAACCAGTTAGGTAAATTATCGGGCAGGAATCTGCGAGTCCACCTGCCGGTCAATGCGTTCATATATTCATTTATTCTGGTTTTAGTTTGATTGCATTGTTTTGTTTCTTGTGTGTTTGTTTACTTGTGGTAGGTTTTTATATGTATTGGAATTGAGTAGGGATTGGATAATAGTTAAAAGCTAATTATTTAAGTGACAATATTTATACTTTTTAGTAAAATTTCTTTGAAAAAATGTTTATTATCTCTTTTATTATTTAGAAATACAATTTATTATGGAACCTTCCGAATTTTGAGAGAGCTCTACATTAAATCTAAAGTCAATTTTAAAATGAAAAAGCTATATTTTTAAAGAAAAAGGTTTGATTTAGATTGTCTACGAATTCGTATAATTATGTATAATAATTTAAACACTGTCCATATTATGTTCACATTTATATTTTCACACTGTTATATATTACTACTTTAAAAAACGATAACTATACTATATAGTAATATGGTCATTTTCATTAACATTATTTAAGAGATGTTCCCACTGACTGAGGTAAGGCGCAACGCATAGCCGTAACTGCTGATGATAGAAACGTAAAATTTGGACAGATTATTTTCATAGAAAATTTGAATAGATTTATTTTCATAACTTGGACACCCAGTAAGAACGGATTTTGATAAATTTAAACCCTGAAGGGGTGAAATAGGGGTTTATAGTTTATATGGAAAAATCTTCAAATTGGCACCGATTTTTATAAAATTTGAAATTCAGACTTTTAAAAATATTTCATTGAACGTAGTTCACGATTTATTAGAATTTACCCCCTAAACTGAATATAATTTCATAAATATATTTAATAAATATTCATATGATTCAAGTGGGCGAAGCCGCCTGATTCTGCTAGTTAAGTATAAAGTAATCTACTTTTAAATTGAAACTCGAAAAATTAATAATATCCATTACCCGGTTAAGAACAATATGAAATATTTCAAATAACAAACCATATTTTAAGAGGCTTTTTGAATGTCTAACGGATTTTTCAATCGAAAGCTCAGCGTGAAGCCTAATTATAACTATAATGATTTGAATGTTATACAAATATGCATAGCACGTTATAACAAAATCATTTAAGATAAATAGTTGCCGTTGTGGTGCGGTGCAACTGGTGGGTTGTAGGCTGTAAATATGACGGGTGTGGGTTCAATCTTCATTTTGGAAAAGTAATTTCTATTATTTACATCCTCGCTCTGGTATGTAAAGCGTTACTTAATGCGTAATGTCTTGAAAATCTGTTTTTTACAATATTCGGTATTAACAATTATAGTTAATTTTTTTAACATAATTATTTAACTTATTAACAATGAACTATAAAACGGCAATAAAATGTGTGACTCAACTTAATGTGTTTACAGTAACATAACATTTTGTAATGTAAAATTAAATATCCGATATGAGATAATAAATTATTTAAAGACTCAGATTCACTATTATGGGTGTGACACGACGCATTTTTTAATAACTCCACATCTAATACAAGTTAAATATTCATTTCGAACATTGGTGGAGAAAGAAAATATTTCATTAGAAAACTTCAAAAATCGAAGAGAATAGACAATAATATAATAATGTTAATACTGATATAAAAAGCAATGTAAATACTTAAGTAATTATAAAAACAAACTCTAAATATCAAGCTTAATAACTCCGTATTCGGAAGTCGACGTTAAACTGTTCATATTTTTATCAAACTTTGACTTTTTGTATTGAATTATCTAAAACTAAAGAGTCACCTTATATCGAAGGCAAATTTACATTAAAAAGCGTTTTTAATCCATTATCGTGGGATTTAATGACCCTTTAATTTATGTTGTAATTAAGAAGTTTGTTTATTTAAATTTATTAGAAATTGAATATTTATCTTTGTGTTACAACACTAGAGTCAAAACTAGGTTGAATTTTGTTTTGATTTTCAAATTTCGATCATTGTGTTCCAAATTCACCGTATTACTTGTTGGATCACTTTGTCTCGTTGCCAGAGCAAGGAAACAAAATATCAAATACTTCATTCCCCCGAATGGCAATCAAACCCACGACCGTCGAGTTCACAGTCACATGCTTGCATGCGCCTCTGCGATCCCCACTCTAAGGAATGAACTGTAAAATTTTTTCATTCTGGTATACTAAGTGTGACTTTGACTTCTGCCACTGAGCACACAATGTCTCGGATCAGGCAACAACCGTTCCACATTATTTGTCTTAATATAACGAATCTGCTAAAAAATAGCATTATTTATACAATATAGAATTTTAATATTCAACAATAACTATTCCAATACTATATTCAATACAGATCATCACCAATGCGGAATTTGAACCGACGACCGCTTTTTATGTTAACTACTTACAATACAATGTAACACGATACCTAAATACAATAAAAATAGACTCCTTACAAGAAGCGAATGAACTATAAAAAATGGAAAAGAAAAACACAAATAATATTGTATATTATTTTTGTATTTTTATATCAATCGACGTAAAGGTCGTTGAGTTAATAACGAAACAAGACTATGAAAATGTTTGAAAATGTCAAAACGGCCGTACCGGTCGTAATGAAGTATACAAATGAAATCGCACACTTAGCGCTATCTCTGTTACGGTGATGCGGACAAAAGTGATGGGGGGTTAGGCCGATTGTTCATCGTTAAATGGATATTTATTTCAGAACAGTATTTTTTTTAGTAAAGGGATAGAGTGAACCTGCTGTTAATTCAACGCGGTTTTCTAGATATTCAGCCTTTTTTGTGGCGGAATTCAATTACAGTTTTTGTCTTTTATATGACTAGAATTAGAAAGGGTTAGAAATATAAATTCTAGAGAAGGATGTGAACCACAATCGCGTTTCTAACAGACGCTGATATGCTGCTGCCACGGTTTTTGTGGCGAGTGTATCTGCCTTAATCTAACAACAATTAAAAGTGCAGCGTATGTGGACAAGGTAGTGTCTTAACACTAGATTTTTTTTCAAAGCCTAGCTACATGCAGGATAGAGCATGAAAGTAAAAAAAAAAAACTTATATCGCTCTAACACTACGATGTACACTCGCCCTTCGAAGTGCAAAAGCGATGCATAGTAATATTTGCGAATAATCCTCAAACAGGTAACAGTATCCAGGGAACTGAGAACTGCAAGATAAAGAAAATATCAAGACTATTATAGCCCGTCGCACGCACGTCGATCTCGCGTTTGCCTGTATGTGGATACGTCTTGAGTGCCTTTTGTTTTTTTTTTTAACTTTTTTTTTATGTATTTATAGAGTGCGTTGCAGTTCATTAGTACAGTCTCTGATTGTGTATGTGGTGGCTGTGGGTTCGTTTCTGACATATATAGGTATATTTTTATAATATTTAATTTATTCTTATTTCCTTATTTTCAGTAGGGCTCGATTAAGTATTGGAGCGTCTTGAGTTAATTTTCTCTGGATTTACTGAATATTACTACCTACATCTACTTTATCTTAAAATTGAAGATACGATCAATTAAATTAGTCAAATATAATTTTAAACGGTATAGAAAAAAATAAGTAAAAAAAAACATTTACAAGAAGTCTCCGAGCTTGTCTACAACATCATAATGCGACGTAGTCATATCTTTTGTAGTTTCACATGCAGCGCTGTCACGCGGCGAGCCTTAGCGAATTAACACTGGAGTGAAGTCGCAGTATATATACACCTACCTTTGTAACGCCGGCCTTGGCGTACTAGGAGTACAACACTTTTAATTAAAATATATAATGTAATTTCATATAAATTTGAACGATGGAACAGGAGAGAACCTTATAGTGTCTATGTTCTAAAATTTTTAATTGTTTTAGGCTGCCGTGGTGTAGAACAGCTTGTTTGTGATTCAATTCTCACTCGAAGTAGTCAATTATTTAACTATTAATTAACATTAAATGCTTTACTTCAATCTACAAATCGAACACAGTACTATTGTTACATTTAGAGTAAATAAATATTTATTATTTTGATATTGTAGCAATGTCTTGATATATAATTAACCTGTTGGTCGTGGTGGATATAGACGTATCATAGATATCTCTTATTTAATATACAATTGTATTTTAACTTATAATTGCATCAAAATATAAAGATGAGATCCAAGATCTGTGTATACAAGTATATATGACAATGTATAGCCGAAGAATTTGGCGTGAAGGTAGGTTTGGGAGTGTGAACTAAGTTGCAGGAAAAGACTAGTTATTTAATTATTTCAATATGTCTGGTCTGATAAGACAAAGAAAATAAAATAGCAAAGGAATGATATCTTATTAAATGAACTAAAACATTATATTTTTTAACGTTCTCATCAGATATTATTAATATACAATTAATTTAGGACGACATATTCTTGTCCCAAAAAAAGCTTAATTATTATGAAGTAAAGCGACGCTTAGTTCAGTTTAATATATACATTGTATTTAGTTGTGTTCTAGATTTTTCTTTTCTTACCCTTAAAATACAAGGTAATAGGATAGAGAAATAAAGGTTAAAGTATGTCAAACTCTACAATTCGAACAAAAAATAGTAAACACGCATCGTACATATCCAGTAGCTCTAATAGTATCAATTTATATAAAATACTTAATTGAAGTTCAACAGAAATAAATAAATAATTAGTCAATTATAATTATTATTTCTTTCTTAATTCGCTTCGGCGCGAATAAATGCTGTAACTCAGTCTCGTGTTGGAGTTTCTAAGAGGGATTTATTAGAGTGTATGTGGCGATTATCATATTTATATTCAATTATTGTGATTCGTTTATGAAGTGGTAAAGAGGAGGAGGTACACCCCCTCCTCCTGTAAGATATTTCTTCCAATTTGTGTGAAGGAATTTTATTATTTCCCTAAAAAATCTATTTTTCTTTGTTGCATTGCCGAGTAGCTAATTTAACAATAGAAACATACAATAACATTTCATAAAAATTTTGAAATATCAGAATTTGGAATTTGAACCTCCGATCCTTAAGGACCTTAACCTGTTCTTGTTCCCAAATCCATATTAGTATATCTTAGTAATTTGATTTCTATATCAAATAAAAAATAGTAATTTTCTCATTCAATGAGTGTAATAACATACATTAGAGATAAATGACCGAACTCAAAGATGTCAAATAGCGCTTAAAGAATATTAACTTTATTTTTCTTCTTGTGAATATTTTTAATAATAAACAGATAAAATATCCAAAATCCACATAAATTGAATACACTTACAAACAATTATAAACTAATCTCTGTCATCGAATGTGACGGAAGCTAAAGCTGTATAGGCTGCAGTACAGTTAGGTCGCACAATGCTGGTAGTATCGTATAAAAATATCAACCCGGCCTTATATGCGGCACAATGGCGGACGTGCTCCATGTACACCGGGCTGGGACGTGCAGCTTCATATCTATATAACTACTAGAGACGAGAGAAATTCAGTTTTTTTTAATAATTTTTTTTCATAATTTATACATCACTCTAGTAATGAGTGATGTAATTCTCCTCTTGCCGCATATTTATTTTTAATTCTTCAAGTTCGTTTATAAGTACGCATTTCATGGGTATTTTCAATTTTTTTGTGATATAATATATATATATATATATATATATATATATATATATATATAGAGAGAGAGAGAGAGAGAGAGAATATAAGATGAATGCGCGATGCCACTTTGAATTATTCTCATACCGCGTGTGCTTTGTTTCGTCACAAGTTACACAGAATATAACGTTGTAAAGAAGTTATATCAAGGTTATGCGCGCCTTGCTCCTCCACTGAGCTTCGACTGCACATGTGCAATAAGACTTTTTTTATATCAATTCTTTATAATAACTGAATAAACATATAAAATAAAAGAGATACTTCTTTTTATTTTATTTTCTTTTCGCAGTGTATTCCGCATATAGCGGGATAGGCAGAGAGAAGCTAGTATTAAAACACTCAGTAACCCACTGTCTGAAAACTCAATTTTCGAGACATTGCATATGTACTTGGTTACCACAGTGAAAACATGAAAATAAATAATTTCCTGGAGTGGAAATCGAATCCGCAACCGCTTAGTCTTACACTATACCGCTACGCCACAGCGTTGATATACGATCGATATATCATTTCTATTTTTCTCATATCCGAGACTAAATTAAAAGAGCAAAAGCACGCCAGGCATTTTGCGTTATTTACTTTGTCTTAATAAAATTATTTTTCCCATAAAAATTGTTTAATGGCGAGGCACGGTGTTCGCAAATCATTCAACGTCACCGACTCCCATATAAAATAAACAATTGTTGAACATAATATATTTTACACATTATTATGATAAATTGCCTTCGGACATGTTAAATAGCGATACCGTTATACTTGCTATGGGAAATAATATATTTTGTGTAAAGCCTTGAAGGACTTGGATTTTATGTTGTGAATGTTAAGTTAGTAGAGGTTATTTTATGTGATTTGTCTTGATCTATGAAGCTTTTTGTAAATACTAACTCAAAAAGTAAAGTCTGAAAAAAAATAAAGAATTAACTGAGTTATCAATTGTAATTTTATATCTTTTTTTAAATGTTTATTTAATTTAAGTATAGGTATAAGAAAATTTTGAAAAAAAAATGTTTTATTTATCTTCACGCTGAATCCCGCAGATAGCAAAGAGGCAGAGGAAACCTGACCTAGTCTTAGGATATTTTGTTCCCTAAAAGATATTTCTGATCCTCACTTTCCATTGAATTCTGGAGGCATTGCTTGTAGAGTGGCGAAACTTAACGCCGCGCTATGCCTCTTTACCTGAGCGAGAAAATCAAAAAATTAAATATTCCATTTTCTTGAACGGGAATCGAACCAACAACCTATCGCGTTTCTTCTTATCCTGCGCCAGGACTGGCCTGACTTCCATATTCTTTATTAATGTGTAATTTTAAATTTCAGCACTTAATTGTTTTGTCGTAAGAATAAAATCTACAAATATTGAACAGAAGAAACTATAATATTAATTTCAATATGATATGACTGAAAATATACTCGTCTTCCTTAACTAGCCAAGAGACTATCTTCTTTGAACTATAAAGAATAAAGATTTCTTGAGAAGAAATCTTTAAAAAGAAATTGAAAAAAAGAAGAAAAACCACGTTAACGTTCGATTGCTATAGAAGATGATTCGATCTTATAGTAATAACTACTTGTATATAGCCCTTTCAAATCATGACAATACTTTACTTATAGTCTAGGAGACGGAATTACATTTTCATAAGCGTCCGTCCGTGTTGAGTGGTCTTCTTGTGACGGAAAATGATAATAATATTTAATTATTTTCAATAATGTACGTAATATAATATAGACTTTTTTGTAAATAATCCTCTATTAAAATAATATATAATACTTTATATAAAAATACTTTGTTTCTGCAATTAGCGAAGAAGGCACAGAGTGCCTGGTATGATTGTTTTTAGAATCATTTTGTGTTATTAAACAACTAAAATGTAACGAAAAAAAACGGTAACAAGTTAAAACACTATTTTTATAAATATATACAAAATTTTCTAAATTTCTAGAATTTTTTTTTTAATTTAATAAACTTATTTGAGCTTAAAAGTTTCAAGTCTTGGACTTATCGTAAAAATATAAATAGTCCCCAGCAGAATACCAGAACAATTTACATCTGGAAATTAGTCGTCAATAAATGCGACAAGAGAATACAATAAAGTAAGTATTATATAGCTTTCGTTGGTCACAATCCCTTTTATTACTTGATATGCTATTCTTAAGTTCGTCTTATGGAGGATTTAATATTGAATGGTTGGTTATTTCTTTTTGTTATGAAGCCTACAAGGGTATGTTAATATTTAAATTAAAATATTGTTCAATTATAAGTATATATATATAATTTACCTAATATATAAATTTGTCTATTTGATTATAGTTATAAACTGTTAATGTTACTGTTAATAAAATAAACTTCTAATATTTAATAAATTTAAATTTTCTAAGTTCTTTGTCCAAAACAATATTGCATCGATTCAAGTACCTAGTAAGTAAGTATATTAAGATTGTATAATATGATTGTATAAAAGGAAATGACTTAGAAATAATATAGCTAACTCCCCCGAAATCCAATCGAACTCCCAACCACCGTGCTCACAGATTCAAAATTATTTATCATTAATATTATAAAAAAATAACAGTTTTTTTTTACTATAACAAATTTTTTTATAAAAATTTTATTATGCCCAAGCCAATATCCACGACAAATTTCTTCTAATCAGTTAAAATTTCCAACAAATACATAAGCCCGGTGCCTACTCTAGTATAATTACCGAGGCCATTACTTGAGACAATTAACGTCTTTCATACTTTTCCCTTAGGCGCGGTAATAAGCGCTCGCGCAGCGTGGCCGCTAGCTATGCTTCTGTCTGCGCAGTGATGATAAGTACTCGTAAGGTGGAAGTGGTATGTATTTTATTAAAGGTTATTTTGTGTAGTTTTTTTAAAGTTATAGTTATTGTAGTTATTCTAGGTTGTGACGTCGAGGCCGTTGTGGTACAAGGGTGTGACTGTAACGCGACGGTTGTTGGTTCGATCCCCGCTCACCCTGCTGTGTGCGGGATACAGCGTTAATCTGATTTTTTTTTTGGATATTGTAGGATTTTTTGAGTTTTAACTATCAATCAGGTCTAGTCTTTTGTTGTTCAAATTAACGCAGTGTTAGAGCAGCCGAAAGACAACTATGTATTTTGTCTATCAAAAAGGGGGGATATGAAAGTAATTCCACTCAACACACAATTTCTTGAAAATTGGGCGGGAAATTAGAAAGAAATCTTAACGCTAGGTTTTCCCTGCCCACCCTGCTGGCTAAACACCTGTGAAGCTTATTTCTTATACAGTTGGAAGCTGACTTGCTGGATTTTAAAATTACTTCCTTATATAACACTTCTACCTAACTCAAAATATTCTCTCGAAACACACCAGCGTACATTATTTGTATAGAAAAATAATTGTAATCTCATTATATTATGACCGCGCACCACGCCGCCGCGCCGGTGCAGTGGGTCATTTGTTTTAACGCCACCATATAATTATTTTGACGTTTCTAACCTGGTTTTCAATTGTTAGTCATTTGCTACTAGTGTTACTTACTGAAATTACTTAAATATTACTTAGTTACGGTTAAATCATTTGTACATATGAATGTTTGTATGTCTATGTTTAAAATAATTATTGGTTACCCCCGACGCTAGAGGGGGTGTTATAAGTCTGTGTGTCTGTCTGTGACACTGTAGCTCCTCGATTAATGAACCGATTTGAGTGTGATTTTTTTTAAATGAAAGCCTCGATCATCGTGATGGTTCTTCGATATATGTCTTATGAAAATCGTATAAGCAGTTTAAGAGCTACAAGCTTTTTGCCAAAAATGAGGTAGTAATATGTTTGGGTCGGGTTTATTTAAATTTTAAATATATGAATTAATAAAATAATAAACTTTCTTATGTATTATATACACGTTATATTTCTTCATCCTCATAGTTTTCTATAGACAACAATGGGTTATCCCGTTTGACGTCCCTTCTTAGTCATACATAATAGCACCAGCAATTTCTTAGGCATCTCAAATAGATCTTTGTTAGACCTGTTCTAATAGTCCAGTCATTTGTGTGGAACGTTAGAAAAAGCATCATCAAGGAAGTCTTCCACAATAAACTGACTTAATATGTTGAGAAAATACATTGATTTTAATAGTGCTTGGTCACTACCGACATTAGTATAGTGTAAGTATAATTTAGAACTATTTAAAATCGCATTTCCTTGTTTTTTGTTATAAACTTGTAAACGATTTAAAAATTCCTTCAATTTCTTGCTTCAACACATTTTTATAACCACCATGATCAAAATTCAAACCATGACTTCAGGCCAGTCGTGGCGCAGTGACACAAGCATGTGACTGTAATCGTAACATCTTGTGGGTTTGTTCTTTCTACTGCTCTACAAGCAACGTCTCCAGAATTCAAAAGTAGCAAACGAATGTGTCTTAATAGTAACGAAGTGTCTTGACACTAAGTTTCCTCTGTCTACCCTGCTATGTCCGGGATATAGTGTGAAACGGTAAAATAAATTATATCAATAATTGCTATGAACAAAAATTCACATGAAATATGAGACTTGATAAAGCCATATACATTATACTTTCATTCCATACATTTAATGGTATATTAAGCTCAACTCGTCACTCTCTAATAACAACTTACGCACGTCTCAATCGAACGTACCCAATAATAAATTTCCAATATTAAACGGAAAAATATATAGTAGTAAATCAAAAAAAAAAAGAAAACCTGTAGCCCCCGACCGCTTATTACCAAATTACTGTACTGTATAACAAGTTTTTAATATATGAATATGTAACAATATATTATAACAAAAAAAAAAAACGAACCAAATTCTCGTTCTCGGAACAAAATTTTAATTAAACGGCATGTTGCGTTTTATCTGGTGGAGAACAATGAGTGCAACAATTACAATCGACTCGTGCTTACGGGACTTGAAAGGAAAAAAAGCGAAGAACTGACCTGAATTGCTCTTTTTTTGGTGCTTGTACGGTGATAGCAAAGAGGCAGCTTCCTCATATTGAATGTAAAATAATATTTATTATTTTCTGAACTAATAATGTTAATTGATATTATCAAGCTTTTTGAATAATTTCGTCATAATTATAATACATTGTTATCATAATTAGAATGAAGCAATGTCTCAAAACTCAGCCGCAAGGTTCCCTATGCCTATCCTGCTATATGCGGGAAATTTATCTATATTAATACTATAAGGCTGATATTTTTGTTTAGTTGTACGCGCTTATCTCAGAAACTACTGATTCAAATAAAAGATATACGAGTATGTTGTGTTGAATTATACATATGTCGAGGAAGCCTATATATACATAGTAATGTAGAGAGGTGCAAAACAAAAGATATTTCTAACATTTTGCATTTAAATATGTAAACACAGAAATAACCAAGCTGGTCAAACACCTCAGCTGTGACACAATGTACGAAAGTAGCTGAAAGCAATACATTTCGGGGTCAATTTGATTTATATTCAGTTTGATACAGTTCCACGGCTCTCTCGTCCGACGACGACGACGGTGAGCTGATGGAAATGGAGGCACAAAAATTATGTTGAAAACAGGTTCCCGAACATAATGCGGTGCTTATATTAAAATTACTATAATTTTTTCATTATTTTAAACGCAACCGATTGTTATCGGAGATCGTTAAGATGCTTATACTGAATACTTTTCGACTATTTTGGACGTGAAATAAATAATTGTACCAAAAATGTCGCGTTATATGTATATAGAGTTATGCATGGAAATATTTATAAAGTAGCTAGTGGCATGTACGAAAAAATAATAATAAAAGAAGTCTATATAATGAACAAGTGTATAATATACAAGTTTATATTATATGGTAGTTATTTCCTATATAAAACTCTTAGGCTTATTATGAAGTTACCAGTTAGTTAATCGAAAATATTTGTATCATCTATGATACTAGTATTTTTCTGTAATTCATATCGCCCGAATATAAGTGCAATGGTTTTGTGTTCGATTCCCATTCAGAGATTAGCTATAATTTTTTTTCTATTTCCCCACTATGATGAACTAAAAGACGTAGTCACGGCGCAGGGGCACTAACGTGTGAATGTAAACACGACAGTTGGAGTCTAGATTCACTCGCTCGCGGGAAAGAAATATTTTATATTTTCTGTTCCATGTTTTGGTAACGAGACCAAGTCGTTGTGTTCTGCCACTCAACAGCCAATGCCTTGAGGATTCGACGGAATGTGGTGAATGGATACGTTTTAATGGGGAGCGGAGTGTCTTAACTGTAACTTACACGGGTCTCCGATAATTTCTGAGACATTATGCCACACAATACGCAATCCAAAATGTATGTATGTATATAATAGTATGAACAATATTTTATTATATATAAATTTGTCTTTTTAAATATGAATTTATATATCTAAAACAAGTTAACGAAATTATATACGTAGAAATTGTGAACAGAAATAAAGTGCGTGTATATTCCACCACCATTGCTTATAGATCCTCTAGTAGGTGGCAATTTAAACAAGTTTAAAATCTCGTTCTGCTGACAAATTGCGATATATAAGATCTACTCTGCTATTTACTTACAAAAGTGTAATTTTCATACCTTTAATGTGTTGTACATTTAATGTATTGTATCTTTATTGTATTGTAGGCAAATAGTGTTAAGAAATTCCATTTTACTGATATATTGAGTAACGAGTGACGGTCCTTAACGTTGCGCTTTGTCTTGTTACCAGAGCGAGTAAATGAAAATAATTCAATATTCGCAGTGGGAATCGAACCCATAACCGACGCGTTGTCACGTTCGATGTTACGCCATTGCCCTATTGTATACCTACTGTAATATTACAGGAATTTAGTATTTATAAGCTGAGAAATCCTTAGTGATAGAGGTTATTCTAGAGCATCTGTTTTTATTTCATTATTTTTTTGTTACCGTTGTGAACCTGTGAAGAATTAGGAACATGATAAAATTATATAAGTGATTTCATTTAAAAAAAATTTCACACTTCCTACTGTAATTAATATTTCCTTAGTGTTTCTCTAAATAGCTGAAATTTCATGTCAATAGCGAAATATACTTTTTCTGTCTACCCACTTTACTTAGCTTATAGTAAACCTACCATCACTTTACTATTCGCAATACTATTATTGTTTATAGCAGCGCCGTTAACCAGTTAAGTAGAATGAATCATTTCTACATTAAGAGTCTGAACTATTATTTGTATGTTAAGTGGAAATCTCTACCGGCACCCTGTAGTTAAAGATGCGTTAATGCTTGAAATATTCACTTATTATATAGCTTAGTATCGCTAATGTCTTGTAAAACAGAAGCTGATGAGATACTACTGTACTGGAAATAATAGTAAATGTCCTTTACAAAGTGGCAGATCGAATTAGGTAGATTATTTTTAATTTTGAAATAAAATCAGTTCGGTTAAGATATTTCATTAAGGTATTTCGAGCATATCAATTAAATTAATTTAAGCCGATTGTTTATTAAAATTCAATTGATTGTTATAATTTTTAATTAACTTCTTCTTCTGACGATTCAAAATCTTTTCTTATAACCACACATACTAAATATACACACAAATAATAAGCTTACCTATATATATACAACCCACAAGAGCTTCCCCTCGAAGTTAGAAGCTTGCAATTTGACACATTTCATATAAAATGACTTTACACTCGAACAATCGGCCACAGCTCCTCATTGGCACCCAATTCGATCTATTAATGTATCAATCAAAGGTGTGAAAAGCGAATACTCGATTTCCCTGCGCGTGTTGCGGGTGATTTTACAACGGATATTGTTTCAATTCAATAACAAATGTGGTGGAATTGCATTTTTTTTTTCATTTTGTAATAACTTTTAAATGGCTTCGTATTTGTTTATTGAGCTTTTATAATAATATATATTACATTTATTTCAGGCAGATAATTTGTCTAGGGGGTAAATTAAATTAATAAAATTGCAATAGTCGGGGTCTGGTGACGAGTCCAGTCGTGGCACAGGGGCAAATGACACGTACAAAAGTAAGACGTTGATAGTCGTTCTTTCAAGACTTCGGTGGAAATTGGGGAACGGAAGTGTCTGAATAAGGAACGGCACTCCGTTCCTTATTTTAGTAGGTTCCCACGTTCCCTCTACCAATCCTGCTCTGGTAGAAATACAGAGTGATTCTAAAATACTAAAAGAACAGCTATCAAATTCACCACGACGATGTTATCAATTGAGTATTTACATAATTATCATATTATATTACTTGTGCTCTTGGAATCAGTCAATCAATCAGCTTGGACTGGTACCAAGAGGCACGGGTTACAATAAAACTTCATATCGTATCGTTAAAATATTTATATTATACGTTTTCTAAAATAAAAGAGCTGTAAAATTACATTACTATTGCCTATTCCAGTATAAGTGTGATAGCTTAAGTAAAAAATTACTTTACTTCAGATTTTTTAGTGCGCATTTACTTAGCAATAACCTTACTCAATGTGTTAAGTGTCATGTTATGCTTTGTTTATACTTTTCTGCTCTATACTACATGACTTCACGCTTTATCCCTTGTTAAAAAAATATTCCTTTTCATATACACCGTCCACTTTTAAAGACGTGTTAAGAGGCAGAACTCAACGCGTCTATTATTTAGAACAAGAGTATGAAACTAAATTGAGATATATTCCAAGTAGGAAGGGATCACATAACCACTGAATTTTCAGTCAGATGACTCACTGCGCTACGACGGCCTGTTTTGTACTGTATTGTTTATACAGTACAAAACAGTATATTTCGAACAAAAAAAAATACTTAAAAACGAAAAAATAAATTAATAGATTTTTTAAAGCATTAAAAAATGAAAATATAAAGTAATAAAATACCCATGTCCGAAGACAGCATAAGAGATTTTACCACTCTGGCGCTATCGGCGCCCGCAGCTGATTTATCCGGCCGACGTGAACTCATCAAGAGCGTATTATTGTTAACGTATTCTGTGTTATTTAGAATCGTTTTGTAGGACAATGCCACTTTAGCCACCAGCCAGCCTTAAGACCCCCCATTCTTCATTTTCTCTCCTATTTCTATGATTTTGTGAAGATATATTTTGAGAAACAAATATTTTCGTGTTATCCGTCTGGTGACAAGACATGCAATGACGTTGAGTTCCGCAACCTAACGGTCTGTCTTAATATTAGATTCCCTTTGCCTACCAGGCTATATACGAAATACAGCGTAAAGTAAATTATTATAAATTATAATTTATTTCAAAATCGAACCCACAACCTATTACTCATATAACCCTCACTTACAAAACTGCGCGACACCACATCATAAAACAATCAGCCAGTAGATTTCCATCATCTATCAATTGTGGCGCGGAAATTCCCTCATAGACGCCTGATTGTGGCGGCGAAGCGGAAATGTACCTGTTGAATTTGTCAGGCTTATACAGTACGCGGTGTAGGCTCGAATAAAGGGGGTTCTATTGTTTTACTTTAAATGTTCTTGATTTTTGAAAATATAATAAATCTTTTAAAAAAAATTGTAATAGATGTTTACATATATAAAAGAAAAGCGCTTTAGTCGAAAAATATATTTTTTATCTATACTTCTAATTTTATATATAACAATTGTTATTATTTTCATTCAATTTGAGTAAAACATGCAATTTTGACTGAAATAAATATTCATCTCAAGTCTCAATATTTAATTAATAATTTAAATTTATAAACACAGAGCAAAAGACAAGCCACGAGTAAGTATAAAACTTATCATTAAATACATACGAATATATCCATGTGGGTAATAAACGTTACAATTCTAAATATAAGGAAGTTATAAAGAACGGATGCAGATGATTGGTGTTACATGATGGAGCTTTTATAACGAGAAGGTATAACAAGATTGCAAATAAATGTACAGATTATCACGTTCATTTAACAGGACTAATATTTTTTTTTTTGTAATATAAATATTACAAAAATATTTAAGTTACATCACAAGATACGTTTATGTATTATTAAATTAATGTTACTATAAAATTTTAAGGGTCTCGTACCCCAAAAGGTAAAAACGGAATCCTTACACGATCCCTTGAAGCATAGGAAAAGTTTAAGTAAGCGCAAATAATAGATACGGGCATTTATGCACCATTTATGCTACATTATATGTGAAATTTGTCGTAGGAATGCCGTATTTGTAGGCGAAAAATTTTAACAATCCTAACTATTTTTACGGAATCCTCCGTGGGAGAAAGCGACTCGCATTTGATTGTGTGTCAAATAAAGTAGTGTTAAGACACTTCATTCCGCACATTCAACCGAATTTTTCGAGGCATTGCGTATTGAGTGCCGGAACTCAACGTTAAGCTTTTAAGCCAAGTGCCACAACGAATACACCAAAATATTAATAAATAACATAACATAGTTCATTCCCTCGAGTGTGGATCGAACCCATAACCGGCGCGTTACAGTCACACCCTTCTGCCATACAAATATTTATATGAATTATTAATTATTTATAACATGCTTTACGTTTGCAACATTAGTAGTAAATTAAATTTATTTGAAGTAACACATTCGTTCGACATTTATGGATACTTCTAAATGATTAGCGCTTGCGCACCTTGCTAGAGAAAATTGACTAAAGTCTAAATTATGTGCACAGATACTTGGCTGTATATTATTTAAATGGTTTATGTTTGGTCTAGACTAAGATTATTTTAATGCTCAATTGTAATGTTTTATTCTCCAAAATATAATAATATTTTATTGAATTAAGTAATTTATTTTTGAGCTTTACGGCTTACATAACGGTCTCTGCATCTGTCTGCATCTGTCATCAACCTCTCCATTCATGTCACACGTGGGGTCCTCATGTTTTTACATGATCTTCCACGATTACCATCAACACTATATTCTCAAAGGATAACCATGTTATGTTCTGTGAATAAAAGTAGCGAATATTTTCCCATATGTTTTGTATGAAATGAGCTTCACGCTGTTTGCCGCACACAGCAGGGTAGGCAGAGGAAGGCTAGTGTTAAGACCCACTAGCCTTCCAAGGTCCCACTTTCCGCCGAAATCTGGAGGCATTGCGTCTTGAGTGGCAGAACGCAATCCTGCACTTTGAAATGGTTTTAAAATTAAAATTTAAACTACATAAAATAACTAACGTTACTTGTTGAATAACAAACGGAAACAATTTACATTCAATCGTCTGCCAAAGCCGAAATAGAACCCAAAACCAGCATGTAAACAGTCAGTTGTCATTACTGAGCCAGAATAATAATATTTAGTGTGGATTTAGCACACATGCCTCTCCTATTTTGAATTATTTAGTAATAATGTAAGATCTTATTTGGTATACAATTGCCCGCGTTTCGATATATCTGGGCATGTCCCAGTTCCGGTTGGTTAGAGCGAGTGTCGACGAATATCGTTGATTGACTCGTCTATTGACATAATTGATTTATATAAATTTATAAATACGTTACGAAGTGTATATTAATTTAAGATTTTGAACATTTCTAGCTTTGATTTTGTGTTAATTGCTGATTGTTTTTTTTGTTTCACGCTGTATCCTGCACACAACAAGGTAAAGAGGCAACATGGTAAATCAACCAACAAATCAACAAAAAGGCCGGCAGAAAGTGGGGAATGGGGTGTCTTAACACCGAGATTCCCTCTGCTGTGTGCGGGATATAGCGTGAAGCTGAAAACAAAATCAGCGTAAACAATAAAAACCCACAACCGTCGTATCACACCGTTACGGTCACACATTGTGCCACAGGGTCACGACAGACTCTCATAATTAAAAAAGAAAATAAATCAAAATAAATCAGCTTTACACTATATCCCGCACACAGCAGTAGACAAAGGGAACCTAATGTTAAGAAACTCCATTCCTAACTTTCCGCCGAATTCTGGAGGGATTGCGTGTTGACTTATAGACTAATTTCCTATCATACACCGAAAATAATTTTTATATTGGCATAAATTCAGGCACAGAATAACTTTAAAGATTTAAGATGACTTTTAAAGTTTTTGAGTTTAGAAATATATGTAATAAAAAGAAATATTTAAAATAAGTTCAACTCTTAAATCTGGTTTCATTGTGAACATTGTGTTAGTTAGACAGGTTTCTTAACCTGAACTGTACGTACTGTACGAGTATCTTCCGATCGATAATAAATCGTTAACACCGATAACAAGCTAAAATTATGACACCTCTTCTGGGTGTTCATCAGCTCAATCAGCTGATGTAGGACTAAGAAAGTACTGTAAAGTGACATTTTTTAAAATTTTTCATTTCAACTTGCATATAGCATAGATATCTATGCTATATGCAATTATAGTTCAAATATGCTATATTTGAACTATATAATTCAAATATAAGCCATCACAGGTCGGCCGGCAATTTCGAAACATTGTAATGATTTTTACAAATATATATATAATATATATATAATTTATTTTTATATTTTATATATATATATAAATAAATTTTAAGAAATCCGATGTATGTCGATTCATAATTCTATGGTGCCGTTTGTTGTATGCAAAATGGGCAGTGAAAGAAATATGCACTGTTCTCCACTCCTGCCTCGCAAATCTGTCGCTACGGCCGTCTTCTGTTAGTTATTGATAACACGTTTGTTTTCATATATTATTCTACAACCATATTTTTAAAGCTTTTGTTCTGCTTTAAACCTTTCGCATTTGCACGTTGATAAGAAATCCATATAAACTTATCTATCTGGAATTGCCCACGTACATTGATAGGACCGGTGGGTTTTACTTGAACTTTCAACTTAACGATATACCTATTATGTATACATATTTGTGTTATCACAAATTAAACGGTACATACAGCGTGTAGTCCAGCATATTACGCAGTCAGTCTGTTTTATTGTAGCAATGATGTTCCGTGTTTTTTTTATTGGCATTATTTTTGGAGTAGTGCTATTTTCACTGAGCTGTGCAGAAGAAGGACATCATCGATTCCGTCACAACCACAACCACAGCGACCACCAGGACTATGGCCATCACCATGATGACCACCATGGTGACCACAACCATAGCGGCCATCGATTCCATGGCTTCCACTGAGGTTACCACCACCACAGGGCCAATGAAGATGCATTAGAAAATAATCCTATCAGTAGAATCAGCAAATTATACTCCATCGCCGAGGCATCTTTTAAGGAATTTTGTGAGCGAAACACAAAAATAACGCCAACAATTTTGTACGGACAGTCTGATTATATTATAAAATACGCACTTCCAAATGAGGACAATTTAAATATTACCGTCAAAACTGTCAACAGACTCATAATAACGGAAGTGAAAGAACTGGGAGATTTCAAAGGATTTGACGATGTCAGAATTTTACCAGAAATGCTGGACGTACAGAACGGTATTTGGTCTATAGAACAGTCTTGCCTGAAAATCATGTTGCCGTACAAGGTCCCATCGATGGCTGAGCTTAATGCAGTGTGCCCGCAAAATTACGGTGAAGTGAATATCCCACGCATATCATCAACTGGTTTGCCAAATTTTCAATTAAGATCTTATACAGAACAAGCAAATATATCTAATAATATTAAACATTGATGAGATATCAGGAGAAGAAGAAGAAGAAGAAGAAATGGCACCATACTGTTTTAACAGCATGTAATATATTTTATACATTTTTTTATACATAGATGAATAACTTATTAATTCAATAAAATAATTACTATTTGAGTATTTTGTGTTTTGTTTTATTTTATTTTATTTTTTTTATTTTCAGCATTATTATACAAAAAATTATAAGTTCTTGTATGAGAAAAATATCTCAGATTAGTATGTAATCATATGCCCCACTCCTAATATTTTGAAATTGTTGTTCTCGTTTCACCACACAGGCGAAGCCACGTGAAGTAGCTTCTATAAAAAATATTTTTAACCATATAACCTATTGCTTTTGAATAACGTAATGGCTTAAATAAAAGAATTCCCATCAATCACAATAAAAAAACCTAGGGCGAATAAAACTTCATCTTACTACGAAAATGTAACTGTTGCAAACGTTTTATAATCTACTGTACAGTTAGGTGTAATGCCATACATAATATATAGATATACTTTAATCTCTATATGTATAATATTGAGAAGATCTTAGATTGAGAATATCACTACTAGAAAGATGAGTCATGAATTCCACGGAAAGTTGGGAACGGAGAGTTTTAACACTAGCTAGGGAATGATTAGAAAATAAAGACCATTTAATATCAATAGTAATGCAGGTAATTTTTAATATGTTATGAAAAAATATCAATTTTAAGGTGTTATTTGCATTTTAGCCATTTCAAATTATTGTAGTAAATAAGTAGTTTTTATTGGATCTTGTATTTAGTTCATATTATATTTAGTTAAGCCTTGCCACTTAATTTCTTATTATCTTCAAATAATTACAATATATAGTTTGACTCTTATCACTACCAAAGTGAGGTGAGTTAATATTCGATATATTATATCGAATTCTCGCAATAAGTCTTCTTGAATGTTTACTAGCATCTCGCTATGCTTATACTCGTAACAGTGGTTCTAACACAATGTAAGCTATGCATTTCGTATCTCACAGCTATTATAAGCTAGTTCACGTCTCAATCTAAAGGTTAACCGTATGTCTGTTACTGTCAGTTCGCGCCCCGCTGAGTGCGCCCGCGCATCCTTATAACCGATGTGGTCTAATTTTAAGACTTTTTTATTAATAAAAATAAATACTCTTTATAACTGTTATTAATTTTGCTATAGTATATAATATTTATATCGCATGAACTCTTAAGTACATTACATTAATATTGTTTTTTTTCTTCCAAGTATCGATAAGTACTATCGACATGGATTATAGGGTTATCTGGTTCTGTAACCCACTGAGAGCAACAAACCCGAAAATATATATTTTGTAAATTTTATTGAATTACACGATTTGTTATTTGCGTTCGATAGGATAATACCATACATCAATCGCTTTGATGTAGCCCACCATGCCCGTAAGCAGTTACCTCGGGCACTTGGAACGAGTTCATGAAGACGAAGCTGCATGCGAAGCATATAGTGAGCCACATAATGATAACGTTATCAATATTGTAGATGTGTGTATGTAACACACACACATCTCAACACTTGCACCAAACGTTTATAATTTGTTCCGGTAAATTATCTTTAAAAGTTTCGCTTGTACGTTGTTTATTAAGCAATGCCACGGGTGGTTGATTTGTATTTGTGAACGCTGGTAAGAACAAACAGCATTAGACGATGTTTAGATATCATGTTATCATACTGACAGATATGATGGAAAAATAAAATATAAAAATATTTATATCTATAGCAATAAAATTACTGACGTACTATATTGTAGTCACTACGTGTATGCATGATGCCATCATATATATTTTTGGCTTCTGAAGCTGTATTTGATGACAATTCATTAATAAATTTCAGCATATTATTACGATAAACGAAAACAATAGATATTATATATTAATATCAGCCTAAGATTTTGGCCAGACCAGGAAAGAAACAATGTTTTTTATATTACTATTTTCTCGAGTCACTTTTCCACATATATATAAGTAGCTGAAAAAAAAAAAGGAAAAACCTTAATAACATCACGTACTAACTAGAATCATTTTAAAATATAGGAGTACTTGCACTTAGTTGATTCCATCTCGACATCCGCCGCCATGATTGGCGCTATTTCTGTAATCATGTGCAATGGGACATATTTTCACGGCATTATTGTACTAGAAAGTGTTGTGGGGTGACTGTGTTTTTATCACTTTGGATATAATATATATATCTTTTTGTAGCTTCACGCAGTATCCTGCCAACCAGTGCAGGCAGAGAGAAGCTAGTGTCAAGACACTTCCCCATTATAAGCTTTCCCCATTTTCCGCTAAAATCTTGAGACATAATCTCAGAAAATCTTGAGACAGAGTCTCAGTATCAGAGTGAAGAAATACAATTATTTAGTATTTCTTTCCCCAAATGGGAATCGAAGCCATGAAATGCCATAACCAAAGAATTAATAATTAGTAGATTATAATATTCTTAGAAAGACCAAAACCAAATCAAAATATTATTATTTATATTATTACATACGACTTAATGGTGACCCTGAAGAAAACAAAACCTAGTTTCTTTCTTATAGTATTTTATGGGACACTATAAATGAATCGAGACAACGTTGATGGCATCGAAATCATTTTAGTAACTAGACTGGACGATTGTCGTTATGCGATATGTATGTAATATTGAATGGAGCCAAAACCTTTTCTTATATTCCTTTTATCTTTATAAACTCAGAAACTTTTTTTATAAAAAAAAAGATAATCTACTGTTAATATATATTCTTTAATATAGAAATTGCATAGTTCAATGTTCAGTCACCGGATTATCGCTAATAAATAGAGCTTCACGCTATATCCCAGAGAGGCAGAGGGATGAGACACTAGCACACTAGCACAGGGAAGAAATGAAAATATAAATTTAAAAAAAAAATTTTTATTTAACTTCAGTGAAGCTGATCAATTTCATTTTCTGGAGTGGTGATGAAACCGATCGATTTAGCATTATGATGATTTAATTTTTTTTTTATTATTTTATTATTTATAATAAAACACATGTTACATAAACCTATCCACAAACAAGCAGACGGTTATATAGAAAATTGTAAAATGTGTGGGACAGAATTATTGTTAGCGGCGCATAATACGACTACACTCAAATGCAAAATATCTATAAACAATAATATATTACGCGTTTAACGCTCATTGCCAAAGCTATTTACACGAACGCGCACAATAAGTAATTTAACAAATAATTTTAAATTATTACATCTAAAACTAAACAATAAAAACAGTTCCCATTATTAGTTTTAGTCGGTTAAACTGTTATTAAAAAGCTGTAAATATAAATTATGTTTATAATTAAGTTTCATGATCGTAATTATTTTGAACTAATAATAATTATTTTACAAAGACATTAAACCTGTATTTACTATATTTATACTTGTTTAATACAATTTATGTTTATTTGGAGATTTTACGAGGGATGGTAGGATGATATCAGAAAAACTCCCTGCGCCAGAGTGGACACGGCTACTTTACCCAATAGAAATTCGTAACTAAACCAATTGAACAAAAGCAAATTAAAAAAATAAATTGTTTTGTAATAAATGTTTTTTTTTAAATTATCCTCTACTACTCAAACTTTAATAAGCTGTAATTAAAAATAAGCTGTAGTTAAAACATACATTTTATAGCGTAAACTAAATTTTGTCACCAAGTGTACGCTGCCAACAACAACTAACAAGTGACCGAAACTCACGTGCAGGCATTATGCGTCCGTGACGTCATCACCGTCTCATCACTTGTCAAGCTCACACGCCTGGGAAATCTCAGTGGAATTCCAATTGGACATGCCTCGTTTGATATCGATGTTTGGCTGTGGAAATGAGTGTGTTAGGATTTAAAGGTTTTAGCTCTATGAATAAAAATAATTATATGTAATTACTTAATACTTTATATTGTATATAGTAAAAGGAGGCAATACTAAAAATTTGATAGATTTGTGACTGAAAAGTTGATAGAATTATTATAACTACTTTTTATGGACTGGATAAAAAGAAAACAACAAATTCAAATTCAAAACTAGAAATATTCTTTATTCAAATAGAAAAGTGTAAGCACTTTAAATCTTCTAATCAACATATATGTAAACAAAAGCTACCAAAAGCTACTACCGGTTCGGAATACAGTTCTGCAGAGAAGAACCGGTAACAAACTCTAATATAAGCATTTTGATTTTGAGTGAAAAAGCAAGTGAAATTTTTATTCCTCCAAATGTAACAAATCTATTTGTTAAATTGAACAATGTTTAACTAGTCAAATTATGTATGTTTTTGCGTGAACAGCGGAGTCCCTCAAATAACAGGGTGGCATAGGGAACTTCGAGGGAACCTTGTTAAGACACTTCGTTCTGCACTCTATACCTACTTTAAATCGCTGCATTATAAATATGTAGAACAAATTTTACCACAGAAAATACATATTCGTTAGGTAAACTCGATACAACGTAGGTAGTTGCGAATAGACAATGATGTATTTACTGCTAAGCTTCCATTCAGTAATCATAACCACTCGATCTTAGTCCACTTGACGCGAGATAAGGGCCACCAAAGAAAATACCTGTTGCAGATTCCGCTGATAATAATGTAACTTCGTCCTAAGAACAAGTTGTGAAATGTTATAACGGTTAATTATATATTAATTTCATTTTACATAATAATATTATACAAAAAAAACGTAAAAAATTATATATCTTTTGACTTGACGTTGTATGAAGCAAAATATAATATATAACACGATAGGCTGAGGGAATAGCGTTAAGACACTCTATTTCCCCCGCACCGTAATTTTTTTAAGACATCGAGAAAGATTTGATTGTTTTATTTATTTCTTAGACAAAGATTTATCTTGTTACGAGAGCGTAACTAAACAACTGAAAAACTGCGAAATCGATATCTTTATTTGAAATTTAACTAAATCAGTTTCACGTTATATCCGTTATACCTACAACAGAAGGAATCTAGTGCTAAGACACTCCGTTCTCCAATTTCCGCTGAATTTTTCTTGGTATTGCGTGTTTGTTGGCAGGAGTTTGGTCGGGGGTTGAGTGCGAAACTCAAATGGAGAGTTTTTGTCCAATAAAAATATAAATACATAATAAAATTTAACTACATTTACTATTTCTATAATTCCACACTCAAAGTTCTCAAAGTACACTATTACGGGATTAGCCAGACCTGCGTACTCGCATGTATGCTATAATTGATCGCCGTCCTAATAAAACTTGGAACTTTACTAGCTTTGTGCTTCATGATGTGACAGGCTGGTGTGACAGAATATTGCGTATAATGTATTAAATTATTAGTACATACAGCTGTTTTTCAATATTTCTTTTTGAAGCTTTTGTATTCAATATTTCTTTTTAGGGCTCCGTACCTTTTAAGGAAAAAAGGAAATCTTATAAGACCACTTTGTTGTTGTTAAATCGTTTCCGTTTATATCGCAAAAAACGCGTTTTTCGACATTATAAAGGGAATATGGAAATAAAGTACTTCCAGTAGAACTAGAATTATTAAATTTGGCACCTAGCATGTTTAGGAATAAATCTGAAAACTATATATTTGTGGTTAAATCCTAAAAAAATAATAAAATAGGCCTTCAAAGGGGGTGGATGGGGACAGGGGGCATTTATAATTAAAGCAGATAGTTCAAGTAAGGCATCAGGAAAAATTTGAGACCTCCAATATTTGTACGGAACCCTCGGTGGGTGTCCGATTTTTATAAACTTAAATTTACTTTTCTAAGCTTTTATTTGACCCATTATTCATTTCATTGACTTAAAATTTGAATAACCCACTTCAGTTGTGATGACCGCAGCAATAAAATAGCGAATTACAATCTTTTTTTACGACTGACCTAATTAATGGGTAACAAAAAAAATAATATTTTTTGTGAACTTAGAAGAATAATGTTGTTTTAAAAAATATTTTAATTAATATTTTACATAAATAATTTATTCTGCATTCTTACCTCAACTTAGTGTCAAAAGACTGTTATTTTTCCTTGTTCAGGTTAGTAAGTAAATAATAGTGTGTTTCAAGCGGGCAAAGTCGCGAGCGGGTCGCTAGTATTTCAATAAAAATGTGGATCGAACCAATGTAAATTTTAGTACACCAATAAATAATAAAATATTTTTGTAAAACAGTGACATCTATCCAACAATATGAGAACTTGTATGCATTTAAGCCGTATTAGAGACGTTCGAAATATGCATAGTACTATACTTATAAAGCAGTACAATCCATAGCCAAATAATTTGTGTAATATTTCCACTAGATGGCGACAGTTCATTAGAAATAGTTTAGTAGTTTCGTATATTTTTAATAGATGGCGTCATATTAAATAAATTTGTATACATTTTTACTCTCTATCAATAACTCTTCACCATGTTTAGACAAAGAATAAATTAAAGGTAACTCCACCAACCAAGCAATAAGACATTCCGTTCACCAGTTTTCACCAATTTTTTTCAAATTTGGCAAGTTGAATGTTGAAAATCAATATGAAATGAAAATACTTCATGAATTCCTCTAAATATAAATCGAACCCACAACCGTCGCCATTACAATAAGACGCTAACAGACGACGACCTTATGTTCACATATCATGCAAGTATATCTTACACTGTAATTACTATAAAACAATTTAATTTCAACTCATTATTTACGTTTGACTTGTTCCACTCAACTGTAAGTAACAACGTGACAAAGCTGAGCGAATTAACGTCTCTCACACGTAGCGTAAGTGCTTACGGAAGGCACGTATGGAATTTCAATTAAATGGACACTCAAGGAGATCTCTACACATGTTATCTGTCAACTGTCAAATTCAATATAATATATTGCACAATTATATAACTAGTGAAAATGAGTTTTGATGTTTTTTAAGGAAAAAATAAATTAATTAATTGATCAGTTTCACGCTGTATCCCGCACACAGCAGGGTAGGCAGAGGGAAACTGATGTTAAGATACTCCGTTCCCCATTTTCCGCCAAATTATGAAGGCACTGCGTGTTACATCAGATACCAAAACGAAGAAATGGAAATATAAACTTAAATAAATATTTCATTTCATCAAGCGGGGACTGAATCCACAACCAGTTGTGTTTACGACTGACCTTAATTTATTTAAATTAATAAAAGAATAATTATTTTTTTAATAATATGAAAAAGCATGGAGAAAGCTCAATTGACCTTTGAGTGACATTGATATAACTAGAGGAAGTTAACGTAAAAAGAATGAGGATAAGGTATGTGTGCGAAAGATTAAGAAAGAGGCAAAAAGAGGCAAAAAGTTGGCATTCCTTTATCGCTGGCTAAAAAAGTTAGCAGAATTTGATCAGATAATATAGGATGACTTGGTAATGTCTCTCCTTTGCGCACTTTCAACGAATCAAGTGATAAGAAAAGAGTCAATCACTTCATTTTTTATTTTTTTCTTTTCATATATGGAAATTAGATGTCAGGTGGAAAAGTATCCGTAGGCTTAAGTACTAAAATATATGTTAATCGATGCTTTATTTCTAAAGTTCAACCCAACTCTATCTCTTCCTTTTTACCACCCATCATGTATCTAAATTAAATAATAAATAATAATTAAGTACCTCATTAATTATATATTAGATTGGATGAATCTCAACCACCAGTGCAGTGCAGTGTTGCATTTAAAAAAAAATAAACAAGCATAAATACTTAGGTACGCAAAGTAATCCAAGTTTAAGAGGTATTATAGGATTTTCCTACTTGAAACACTCAAACACTGGCAACTTGAGTGCTCTAGACCTTCGAGTGGACTGGAAATGAGCAGACCACTTAGACGTTAACAATCTACTTTTAGAATATACTGGAAAGATTCGCCTCCTTTACTTTCTTTATTTATTTTGATTATTAGGCAGCCATTTTTTCTGTTATGTTTATTTAATTTGAATTGAATTCATTAGGATGAGAAATTTTTGTAGTAGATTCGATATATATTTTATAGTCTGTATTGCAATTATATTATAAAATGTATATTTTTAATTTATAATAGTAGTGTTCATAAAAATATATATTGTATTCGTAATAGTAACCACTTAATGAATTTCTGAAAATTATATGAGTTAAGCAGGTTCAAGGTTTTTCAGTCCCTATAAGTAAGAGAGATTGGGAAACTAGTGTTAAGAGAAGCTTGCCTCGTGTTGAAAGGCGTCCTTCAAATATTCACAGGGAACCTTGGAACTAGGTTCCTAGAAAATAAGACATTAAAATACTCCGTTCTAGAAACACTCCAACTTTACTCTCACTTTCCGCTGAATTACTAAGGCAAAATGTGTTGAATGACAGAACTCAACGCCGCGCTTTACAAGTTACCAGAGCTAGAGAATAAAAATATTAAATTTTTCGTTGCCCCGAAAGCGAATCGAAGCTACAACTCTCGCGTTTACAGAACTGCGTCACGAACACCCCGCGATATCTATAGACATTTAAACGTTACAAACGTCATCATCTTTTGTGATAATAATACAATTACCGTAAAAAAATTATTAATATAAATTCTAAGAAAATAAATCTAAATCTAACGACAGAAGATACAATTTTGCTTAAATTAATATAATATTGTAATCATTAATATATAACATTTTTTTTATTAACATGAGGTATATTTTATTAATACATAATTACACTGTACTCACTCTGCCATATTTTTTTTATCTGTGCCTAAACATTTAGAACATAATATGTTATAAATGTAATACGTTATATAGGTATTACAAATGTCAAAATAAAATAAAATTATTATACATTTAACAAATATTTTTTCTTTGATAAAAGAAATTAATAATATGCCACAATAAAAAAATATAATTATACAATACTGGCACACGATATTCAAAATGTCATTTATTAACTTGAAAAAAAAAAGACAAAATTCAAATAAAGAATCCGTAGCCATAGCGATTTTAATAACAAGAAGCTATCGAAAAACGGAAAGTTTGACGTTCGCGAGTTTTTTGTCCAAAAAATAATTGAAATACAAATAAGTGAATATGTTCTCGGATGACGAAATAAAAGAAAACAGCCTCATGCGCCCCGGAGATGAGATAATAAGGTCGGTCGGTCGGTTATAGACATTTTTTTTTATTTCTATACAAAAGTTAATTATTAAATTGATGTTTTTTGAGAATTATTAATTATCATTACATATAATTACTAAAGAGATCACATTATTATGTGATAGATTATATAATACATATTAATTTTAATTTATTATCTTTAGAAATGGAGATAAGTTCCATCCTCCTAGACCGCACTAATATAATAAGATGATACTATAGGTTATAATTTATATATACGACTACGAGTATATATTACATCTGATATATCCACACACTGATATGTGTATTTATATACTAATACTTCAATTCCCGTGTAGAAATCGAATCTGTAGACGTTGCGTAAAATAAGTAATAATTTAAAAATTTCAAAGTCTTTATCACACACTAATGGAAAGAAAATAAAATGTTTAAGAATTTAAACGCAGCGACTATTTGAACCCGCGCCTCTTGAAAACTTTGACAATTACCAAGAGGCACGGGTTCGAGTCCCGGTACGTTGAAAAAGTAAAAAAAGAAAGAATACTTTTTCTAAAAATGTTAAACACTCGGATTTACTATTTTTTTTTTATTCATTCATCTTTTTGTTACAGTATCCAAGAAGTTTGTTTAATTAACAAGTATGATCGAAAATATTTTGAGAGCGAACCGCTGTTATCTAATACAAATCGCAATGATGTAAGTAGTTATTAGCTTTTTTTTTCAACTTCACGCTGTATCCCGCATGTAGCAGGGTAGGCAGAGTGGCAGAACTCAGCGTCATGCATGTCTGAAAATATTTCCTGCTCCACGCCTATAACGCCTACATATGACACCTTTATTATAAGCTTTTTTTTAATTAATATTGTAAAGTTAAATATAATTAAGAAAGTTAACGTAACAAACCTATACAAATAATTTTCACTGAACTCTTCTAGGTTTCGATACTTTAATATATGCTTACCTAATTGTTATAGAAACATTTATATAAAATAAATAAGAAAACTAGTATTAAAGATAACATTTAAAAAATATACAACAATTGTTTTAAAGCTGGAAATGCCTCGACTCTTCGCCTGGACCGAAGAGGATGGTAATATAGCGTCACTCATCTCTGAGCCAGGTTTTGGTGCCGCCGGGCATGCTGCCTTCGAGAAAGATCTGGATGCTGCGTTAAGCAGTGACATGAAGGTTTTCTTTGAAAGAATTTACGTAAAATATTAGCGAGAGAACTAGATCTCTCTGTTTCAGAGAGAAAGAGAGAGAGAGAGAGAAGAAACTGTCTCTGCTGTTCTATTTTCTCCCCTTTAATCGTTCTGTCGAGTAATGTAAGTTGGATTTATTTTTTTGTCTCTATTTTTTCAATCTGTTTGACAGTTACTCAACAACGATTTATTTTTGTACTATAGCTTATTGATAAAATGTTTTTTAATAATTTATTAACTTATTTACTTTTTTATCACTAGGAAGCTGACACGTCCACGTCGACATTCGAGGCTATGAAGAACCACATGTCGTTAGAAGACAAGACTTACAACTCACTTGTGTCCTCTACTTCGTCCACACAGCATTCAAATATATCAGGTTAGCTTTTTATAATAACTTACTCGTATACTAATATTATAAAGCTAAAGTATTTGTTTGGTGCAGAACGCTTATTTCTTACTAATAGTATAAAGTAGACAAAGTAATATATATAAAGTAGACGAAGTAGTAGTACAAAGTACGACTCGTGAAACTATTTTCGAGGAGTAATATCAATATACCTCATTATACATGATTAATACAATATACAAATGTGTATGTTAATACACTTAAACCACTGTCACCCACTGTATCTACGACCAGTCCAGTCCAGACCAGTCCAGACCAGTTGTCTTACACTCTTAGAACATGACTCTTGTCCACACATCCCCACACCCTCACACCACACGCAGGCAAAACAGCAGGTAAATGGTGGTTTGATTACTATGATATATCTGTTTTTTTTTTTATTATATATATTTATTATATAATTATATGTATATATGTATAGTATCATATTTATTTGTTTTAAATATGTATTTATATGTTATAATATAATAGGAGTATTTTGTGTTGTTTGTGATTAATTATATTTTATTTCTATTTCAGATATTTCTACCAATGGTCCAAAAACTCGCAGCAACCATAAGGTGGATAAAGCCGATCCTCGCTCTAGATATCATTACGTGAAATATGTTAAACGTCACGGTAGGACAGTGAAGCTGTGGGAGTGCGGGATATGTAATTTTTTTTATATATTTCTTTCTTACTACATACATACATATTTATAATATTTATCAAAATACCATATATACTTTAACTAATTTAAATGGTGTAACTCGTATAAAAATAAAATCCATTATATTGTCAATCCGCGTAATTACGTAAAATTCTACGATTTTAATTCACTAACATTACATTTGATTCATTTTTTTTTCATAATAGTTACGTCTATTAATTATTGTAAATTTTTTTTGTACTTAGTTTTTATATTATTTGAAAATTAATCTCGATACCACCATACTAATTGTATTTCTTTGAAGATAATCTTCCATTTTTTTTATCTTCCATATATAGGTGGTAGAGAGTTCCAACACCAGTACACGCTAATGCGTCACCTCCCGACCCACACCGATGAGAGGAACTTCCACTGCGACGCGTGCTCGAAGAGCTTTCGACAGCTTTCCACTCTGAGTCAACATCGCGCCATACATTCTGCTGCTCGGCCTTATGCTTGTGAGGTGAAGTTTAAATATATCTATATTATTTTGTAATTAATATTTACATATAAATTTCGCATTATTACACAAATTATCCTTTTCACACTTTGTATTCAATAAAAATGTGAATTTAAAGTTTAAAGTTAAGTTGTATGTATGTATGTGTGTTTGATGCGTAAAAGTACGAATTTGGAGTTCAAATACATTGCGTGTTGAGTGACCGAATTGAGCGACGCGTTTTTCCTCTACACTGTAGCGAGGAATAAAAATATTGAAAATTTGCTTTCCTCGAGTGGAAATCGAACCCACAACACGTCAGGAGCTTGTCCCTATGCGTCACGATTGGTAATGGTAATGAGTCAAAAAAGTACAGTTTTAAAATATGTATTTATAAAGTTGATACTCAGGTGTGCAATAAAACGTTTAACCGCGTGTCCACCCTCATCTCCCACCGCAAGACGCATTCCAATGAAAAACCCTACAAATGCCACATCTGTCCTAAGGGCTTCCATCAGAAAGGTTATATTTCTCTTCTATAACTGTGTTATTATAATATCATATTTTTTAAAGCTCTTATCGGTGTATCACGTTCATAGCTAAATAGGCAAAGGAACCTAGTGGTGCCCAGTGTTCCCATTTAGACACTTCCTTTCCCCACTTACACGTTGTGGACCCAAAAAAATTGAGTTATATTATTATTTCTTTTCACCAAAGTTATATCTACTTCGAAAAATAACTATTTTATCGTATTATTAAAAATAATAAATAAATACAAGGCTCAAGTGATATCAAAATAATAAGCAAATATATTTCAAATATAAATAAAATAATTTTTATTTAAAGAACCAAACGTGGCAGTTTGTTTAACCACACTAGGAAATATAATCAATATTACAAAATGGGATTCAAACCTATAGCCTCCTTATTCGGTCTGGTACATGTCATAATAGGCTGTAAGTGCGATATTGTAGGTAATCTCCGCAATCACCTCTTCACCCACACCAACGAGCGTCCATACCGCTGTAATATTTGTTTGAAGGGATTCAATCAGCAGTCCAACCTTGTCTGCCATAAGAATAAGGTAAAATTGCGTTTTTTTAGCATAATTTCAGAAGTAGAAGAAGAAAAAAAAGTTTAAACATCTGTATTTTTCCCTATTATCATACTAAGCAAGGAAGGAAACCTAGTTTTAAAATACTTTGGTCTCTACTTTGTGTCCAGTTTTTGAGACATTGCGTAATAAGTAGCAGAACTCAAGACCGCGCTTTGTCTAATATTATGGGGAAATGAGAATAGTTTTATAATTTGTATATCTAGAGAACATATATAACGCTGGATCTTATAAAGTTTCAAAGCTAACATTTTTATTGTTTTGATATTTCATAAACAGGCTCATCCAGATGAGAGTTTTATGAACACGGGCAATTCCAATAAAAGCAACAACGCTTCAAGACCTATACAACCACCCACTGAGGCCCCAGTCGATGCGTCAAGGTTACTTACAACTATATGTATATTTTACAGTCATTTAGTTTTTTCTATATTCAGATTTTCGCTTTAGCTTCACATTTTGTCCCTCGGATTCCCATTTTTCGTAGGAATTGGAGACTCTACGTACGTCTTGAGCAAAAATCTATGTCACATATTATTTACCAGGGCGAGAAATTAAAATAACAACTCAGTTATAAATATATAAGGTATAACTGAGGCCGTTGGGCAGTTGTGAGTCATGCTTCTTCATATATAAAAAAAGGTTTTTTAGTTAGTGTAATCATATATAAATATAAAATAATATTCATAATATGTTTATCGATGACTATATAAGCTAAAAAAATCTTTAAAGAATTGTAAGCTATTTTGACATACTATTTTATTTGAAATCATACAACTAAAGTGAAGAAACTTAGGCCACAGTACTATACACCACACTACACTACATACATACTATACTACACTACATACTATACCGCAGTAGTAAGCTATATACTTATAAAAATGAAACACTAGTATAATGTACAATTTATTTAACTTTGCATACTTTTACAACTTTTCATTATATTTTTACTATTATTATAGTTTTTTTTAATTATATTAAAATATAACTGATATGATTTTAATAACTTCCCCACTTTAAAAAATATTTTATTTCTTACTTCAGGCCACCCACAGAACAATGCGAGGTTACATCAACAGTGCCCTACATACCACTAGAGCCGCCAATGCTCTGGCCCAAGCCTTCATGGGAACTTTCCAAGCTCGACACAGACATATGGAATGAAAATATATGGGGAAACAATGGGGTCATAGTGGACCCCATAAAGACTTACCATATGGGGGTTGCTCTGGCTACACGACAAACACCCTTTGCATTGCTGAAATCTGATAATAGTACACCTGTGCTCGTGAAGGTCGTGGATACCAAGCTACCTGGTGGGAAGCAGGTTTCAGAAATTGTCTTGTTTTGGAATTATATTGTTAAAAAATTACAGATATTGCATCTTTTTGCGTCTACAATATGAAACAGCTTGACGCTTTTCCCCCATGGCAGGGTAGACAAATGGTAGTGAGATAAGATTCTCCGTTCTTCACGTGTCGGCCAATTTCTGAGACAGTATGTTGTGTGGTGATGAATAGCGCTGCGCATTGTACTAGGGATCACATCTATAGCCATCGCGCTTACACAGTCAGACGCTGTTGCACTGTCTCGATGTCCTCTTAGGCTAATATTATAGATAAAATAATAATATTATAGATGGATAAAGTGAATTTTTTGCAGGTCTAAATATGAAAAAATACCCTTATTTACATACGTAAATAAGGTGAATTTTTTGCATATTTAGACATATAGTAAATACTAAATATACTAATTATAGATTTATAATTAGTATATTTAGTATATAAATAAACTATTTATACTACTAACTACTAAATATACTATTTATAAGGAAATTTGAAGTAACTTTTTTATACTAACCCATAGGTTTTACTATCAATTTCTTTTGCCTTTTATATTTATTACTTTTACAAAGTGCAATATAAAGTAGGTATATATATATATAAAAATATTCCGAATATTTCCAAATAAATATACACACCGTTTCTTTTTTAGATGCTTGTACCTGCAACGGCAGAAGATTTGAAAATTGGTGGCAAAATAATTCTGAACAATGAAGAAAATCCCACCGAACCTCGAGTAAGGGAAATAATTTAGCATTCCTACGAAAAAATGCACACACGTATAGTATTTTAACGTGAATAAATCTATGTTTCCATTAGAAAATAAGCGTGAAAACTCCTCAAGAAGTTAACACGGCGCTACAAATTCGTGTCCCGGTGGTCGCCACCGTCGTGCCGAAGGTGAAGCCCGGCGGCGGGCTGCAGCTGTCTGTTGAGGAACCACATCATGATTATTCATCTTTGGCTAACGGTAATGACCTGTGAAATATTTTAGAACAGTA
>JBAIZZ010000226.1:233469-253506 GCA_037355905.1 Heliconius aoede
TCATCTTTGGCTAACGGTAATGACCTGTGAAATATTTTAGAACAGTATATGTTGCCTGCAACGTAAATAAAAGGTTAAATTATTTTTGTCAAATATAAAATCTCGTTTTTTCCTATTGCCATTGAGACGCTTCTTAACCCAATCTCAAATCAGTAATCCCTAAGTTCAATAGCTTCGTCTGCGCCTTGTGTTGCAGTCATCGGAAGAATTTCATATCATATAAAAGATAAATGATATTTATGACAAAACATATATACAAAACATATATATATATTAACTGATTCCCTTCTAATTCAGGAGGAGAAGGAAGCTCAAACACATGCACAGTCACTCCGTCGACTTCGGGCGTCAACGTGCAGCAACTAGAGTCCAATACCTTTGATCCGAACATGAAACCTGGTAAGAAATTACAATTAAATTGTATAAAATAATATGTTCTACACTTACTATTTCACTTTATTAAATAGACACATATTATTAATAGATAGAAGTAATATCAAGAGATATAGCAAGGGCATATTTTTGATATCCCAGGTGACCCGAACGCTCGTTTGCCTTGTCCTTTTCCACAAAAAGAACCCTATTGGGTGCCACCATAAATGTGTAATATTAAAAACGCCTCAATAAATTCTTTCGTTTCTAAGTTAACGATTTCTTTAAATAATAATATATAATATTGACGATTTATGACAAATTTATGAATAAACATTTGATTTACACGCAGGCCGCGCGTGCACTCCTCCGCTGGATCTCATCTCGCTTGATCTCTTCGAGCCAATAGGGTGCATTCCTTTAGGTAAATATCATTTTATGTATTTAATATTCATTGTTAACAACTTTATCCACAAATATATATAGTTTCATCTCTTCACTCAGATCAATAACAATATATAAAAATGTATGAAAAATTGTGATCTACTTAAATTCATATTTCCATTTCTTCGCTCTAGTGTCGAAGCTCCAAGTGCAGCGGAGTGTCTTGACACAAGGTTCCCTCTGCTTACCCTGCTAGCAGAGGGCACTGCTGTATATATCATTAGATTTCTCTAAGCTGTAATGCAAGTCCGAGTAATCAGGGACGATTGTTACCAATTTATTTCAAAATCGAAAAAAAATGTTAATTTTTCATTACAAACATTTATTAAAATTGCAAACTTGTTTGAGCAGGTCCACAAATATCAACAGTGGACAACATCGACCAGCCCCCGAATGATCCTGATATACTATTTATAAGGAAATTTGAGGTAATTTCATTATTGCTATTTTTTTGCATCTTATTTATATCTCGAGACCATCTATTGGCGAAGCCTGTAGGCGTGGTGGTTGTAAAATTCCATCTATATAGTAAGAAAAATTGTGGTGTTCAGTTCAGTTACCAAACAGGCACTACCTGTTCTGTAACGGAGCTTTGGAGAACGGTGTGTTTTGACTCTAGGTTTTCTCTATCTTTATAGAAAAAAATGCGCTTTGCTGAAAAAAATATCCATAGCATAATTTCATAGTAGGTAAATTTTACAGATGCTAACGTCTATGTAATTATAGATACCTTATTATATGAGATACCGGAGTGACATAAATCTATGTATAAAAGATTATTCTTTTATATCTCAAAGAGAGATAAAATACTATCATATCAAAAATACATAATAAATAATGTATAAATTTTCAGGAAAGTATCCCTTTATCTGATTCTGACTGAAAGAAGATTTTTTAGTTGGATGATAATGAAGTCTATTTTTAAGTATAATAAATAATAATATATTATTTGTCTGTTGTTTAAAAATAAATATTTTCTAAATACTGTTTTACTTTTTAGTCGATATAAATTCAAATATTTACTTGGATAAAACTGCTAAAGAGAAAATATTTTAAAAAGGTGTTTTTTCCTGTCTATTTGGACTTCGCCAATCAATATAAATATCCAAAAAAAATTATCTTTAAATGTTCACAAAAAATATCTTCATTTGTAATATATTTAATAACTACGTATATTCCCTTCGAAATCGACAAAAGGCAATTTCCTGTAAACTGTAAATAATCTCTTATAATGAAGACGTCCTATTATTTAGCTTAAATATCCTTTCTACATTTCATTGTGATCGCCACGTGAACGGAAATAAGCCCTTTGGGGTGACAATGTTCGGAAAATCGATAACAGATGGCGCTACTTGCTTAGAAATGTGATAATTTTCTTCTTTGTTTTTTCATACCGCTTTTAAAATAGTTCGATTTATAATTTTTTTGAATTTCACGTTGATAAAAATAAAAATTGGTTGCATTATTTTTGCAGACAAAAAAAAAAAAAAAAATACTCTAAATATGTAATTCAATAGCATTTATAAATATTTATCGATAAAAGAGCACAGCTTTTAACTGACTGAAAATAATTAGGAAGCTCGCAATTTCGTTGGAATCTTTTTTATCTAATATTACCTTAAAAATAGTTTTGGTACATGCAAGTTCATAACAGATGGCGTTAGCAGTAATAAAATATCTTAAACGGAAATTTCTTTTAGAGAAAAAAAGAGATGATTTTTTAAATATATATATTTAAAATTATTAGTTTAATTGTGCATTTTTGTTTAAGATAATTGAAAGTATGCATATAAGGTTATCGTAAAGAAATAAAAGAAATAAATAACATTTATTTCCCAAATTATGCGAGACTAAGTTTGGTGTTGAATTATGCCACTCATTTACAATGTCAAAGTCTTAATTTAGAAAATAAATAACATTCCTGCAAATGCATAAAAGAATTAAGAATACTTTTATTATTATTTTTTTATATTCTTCTACTACCTATTACCAACTATTCATGATTGATTCGTAAATCCACATATTCACTTACACGCAAGTTAAATTGCAGAACAAAAAGCCCAGCTTAGAAGCACCCAGCTTTAAACTGCACATCGTTAGTCCAATTCAAAATCATGTTAAATTAGAAATAATTACAACATTCCCTGTACCATTAACCACAAAAAGTATATGCCATAAAATTAACAAGTAGAATGCTACAATAAAATGCGAATTACTCTCGTTCAGTTTTTTACCAAAGGCCCACGCGTGGCGGTCGCGTGCTCGAAAATATTAAAACTGGTGTCAGATCTGACACGCGGCCTTTCCCACCAATAAATAGAGAAATCTTCTGGCAACCCTATTTATCTAACTAACACGAAAAAATGATCGAAATTAAACTTTATTTTGCTATCACTACAGTACATGTTCTTTATTCTCAAATATCTTAGATCTAATTCCATAATGTTATAGAAATTTTAACTTTACCTGCGAGTATTACAGTGAAAATTAGCTTTTTTTTGGACTATAGTAATATAAGGGTTGTCGTCAATGATCTAATACCGCCCCGGACGGTTATCAAATAATGCTAGCACGTGTTGATAGAATGGAGGTTTTTTATGGAATTTTTATGTCGTGCGAATCAGAAGTGGCGTCTGGTACCGACTGCCTTACAATGGCGTTGTGAGAAATTGAAATGAAAGGATATATAAACTATTTTATTAAGCTCTAAGCTTAGGAAAAGCTCTTCAATTGATAACTGTTTAGAAAATTATGTGTATGTTGATATTATATTATTACATAGATATATATCGAGTAGAATATAATATATTATATAACTTAAAAATTTAGATATCTAATCTACTTAGTATTTGTGGTCCCTCAATGTCAATATTAATATATGAACCTACACTTACTGTCTCCATAAAAACACCATATCGAAAACCTTAATCCATTTACAATAAAATAAAGTATCCTTCAAAAACAAACACGCGTCCGATCCCTCTCGAGCTCCCCTATAATTTCATATTTTGATTATGATATCAATGTCGCTCATTTTTTATATCCTTTCACTATTGTCGTATAATACACATATTAAGCCATTAAAAGTCGCGTGCCAATACAATATAATATTTCACACGTATAATGGATTCGATTCTTTGTTAGGGCTATTTATGAGAAACGTGTTTTTTTTAACGTTTGTTTTATTTGTTAACATGGTGATGTCGTGATTTCTGTTTTTTTATACTCTTTACTAGTTTTTACCCTCGAATTGTCACTTAAATAATGAAATAACTTAATAATGAATTTGTAGATTGGATTGTAGAATTTATTAAAGCTGAGTTAACGAGCATAATGTGCACTCATTTTGTTTCATACAAACTACAAATATATATTTTTTTAAATGATTGCTTTCTATGTAATATGTGTAACCTTTAAATATTTAATTTTCGGTTTTCTTCTTTTTTTTTGTATTGTAATATAAGTTCTTCCTACGTTCCAAATTATAGATTCACGTGAAGTAACCTATTGATTTTCATTACGCTAAAATTACAGCACAAGTGAAGATATTTTTTCTGCTCCAAAAAAAATTTCAGCTTACACACACATACCACATATTACACATACTCCAAAACACGCATTATATAATTATTATTTTATTATATAATTAAATTCATACACGCATTATATAATTAAATTCATACAACGATCTCAATAAATATTGTCCAAAAGAAATAATTCTTCTTTTCTCTTACTCTTATAATAGCGTTATAAAAGTACTTGCTTGGAGAACTATTCAAAATCAAAAAAATATCAATCGAGACGCAGTGGCATAAAGGTGTGTAAACGTGTCAGATTCTGAGATCGATTTCCTGAGGAAATGAAATATTTAACATTTTAATTTCTTCGCTCTGGTAACAAGCCAAAACACGGCGTTGAGCGCCGCCACTCAACACACAATACCGCCGCAATGCCCACGGATACGAACGGAGTTTCTCAACACTAAATTTTCAGCTTCCATTTGCCAAGTCATATCTGTCAAAAAACTAAACAGCACTGTCATGCTTCATCAGTATATTGAAATGAAGGGGGCCAAGCACAGAAGTATAAAGACGTCCAATGTGACGAACGAAAGCGGATAATCCGAAGCGTGTGTCGGACGCGTGGCCCAGTCGTTAATTATTGTCAGATATACACTTGGTACTAGCGACAGTAATTAAACATTATTCTATTTATTTATTTTTGCTTAATAATAATAGTTTTGTTTGTGTGGTTATGGTAAGTTCACGCTGTATCCCGAAGGATATGCAGAGGAGGAATGGGAACCTAGTTAAAACAATCTGTTTCTCATTAAGACACTACGTATGGAGTGAGAGGAGAGAATCTTGAGGCTTTACCTCTACCTTTACCTCGTTACCAAAGCGAGGAAATGAGAATATTAATAAGTAATAATTCATTCCCTCGAGTAGGGATTGAACTCACATCCGTCGCGTTACAATAATAACCTTGAGCCACTAGTTGTTATTTGATATGTTTAATAAACTGGAAATATATAAATATTTTCTATTGAACAATTAAAACATACAGATTAGCGCTTAGGTGTCGCTGTCATTATCGTATTGTAATAAATTAATGACAATAAATTGTGCGCGTTGAACGCATCACATCTAACACTGTGCTTCATTTGTATTCATATATTTAATTGTAATTGAAATAGAGCACAAGTTTTTGTCGTTTGTTGTTTGAATGATGACTGAATTTCATGATACTAGATTCTTTCTACTCTCTCTCTCTCTCTCTCTCTGCTTTGCAGAATCAAATGTGAAACGAAAGAAGTTTGCTATGCTAAACTTTTTGAATGTGACATTCGTCCAAATAAAACTTCGCTAATTTAGTGCAGCAATGTGCCGATATATTTGGAAGATTTTAAAAAAAAACTTAGATTGTATCTCCTGCAACATCTCATAAAGCACAAATACGTCATTATTGCACCGAATGTTCGATATGTATTGTAGTTAATTCTTAATAACAATAAAATTGGTTAATACATTAAAATGTAAGAAAACTAAAAGAAAAACTAGGACATATAGGACAAAGATAGGACTAAGAGACATACAAACAGTTCATATTTATCTATCTATATCCATAGGTCATAAAGTCTGTAGAAATCACAACAATGATTATTAAAATTCTTCTATATTTGTCGGCATAACCTTTTTAAACTCAGTTTTGCATGTATAAAGCAGAAACCTTATAGGAAAATTTATAGGAAATAGAAATATTAAATTCTGCCAGACACCAAACCTATACAACTACATCCAAACTATTCATAATATCAAGCAATATAAAACAAAACGAAAATGCAAGCTTACAAAAATGAATAGCGGAGGGAGGCCCGCGCCGCCGCATCCCACGCATGGGCGGAGACGCAAATTGTTCGCTAACCTGATTACAACTAGTGTACGTTGTCTTTACCCCCGCCCCCACTGGATCAGATGAAATATTAAACAATCTGGTAAAATATGATGTCAAATTTTTAAACGCAATGTCTCAAATAGCTTGTAGCGTATATAGACATTTGGTAACCGTAAAGACACTCTGTGTACTGTCTGCCCAAATTATCGAGACATTGATGAATAGCGGAACTCAAAGCCGCGTTTCGTCCTGGTTAACGACCTCAATCCTGTAGATGGCCCATGGTATCCCAATATTATAAACTCCGATCCCCATTAACACATGTCAGTCCTCCACTTTCAGCCGAATTCCTGAGGGAATGGTGGAACTGAACGCTGCACTTTGACTCAGTACCAGAGCAAACGTATTAATTTACATATATCTAAATTCCATATTATAATAACAAATATTTCAATATTTCAATAGATTTCAATGCCGTATTCGCAGCAGGGATGCGATTTTAGTAATTTAATTTAGGCGACTCGAAATAGAATTGCATTCTCTTTGAGGGAACACCGCACTATTTGATATATACTCGTAACAACGCAAATTGAAATGAACGTAACGTAACAATATAATGTTAGTTTATTGGTATTTGAATACAATATACATACTGACGAATAATTTAGCTTTTGTTGACATTTATTTTTTTAGTAATATTAATATTGTATCATTTTTTAAAAATATTTTTTAAGTTTCGTTAGACATTAAGGATAAAAATATTTTTACGGGAACGGGAAACGTAGGTGAACTCGAACCCGCACCTCTTAAAAGATTGCGTGTATTAGTTTCGCTATGTGCATTTTTTTGTAATATATTTATTTTTTATTTCTAAATATAAAAAGGAGGGAATAATATAATCCATACTGTTGCGTATAAACACATACATATGAATACGAGATATAGACACTAAAACTAAAATAATAAAGAGTTAATTTGCTTGAACTCGCATCTCTAGTTGTATTAGTGTTGAAAACAATTAGAATGTGTCACATGGCATGACACAACTCTTAGTTATTACCATTTCATGACACGGACGAAGCCACAGGCTAAAAACTAATTTATAATATTCACGGAACTTTACAATGAATACATCTTTACTACTACTAAAAACATTTATAATAAACAAATAAAATATAATATAAATAATGAAATAGAATTACTTTCAATACACGAACGACCCCTAAAGTAATAAAGATCGGGTGGTCTTTATGCAATAATTACTAATTAGATTTTTATTTTGATCTCATTTGTACCGCCGCACCCCTGATTGTCCCCGAGGGTAGGTTAGCGGTGATATTTTATTTGACTAGCCGATGTCCCCCGACGTCTGTTGTTTAGTGTTCAAAACTAATTTTGTATCACGATTTATGAATATATTATGTATCTATTAATATTTTTGTAAGAGCATATTAAGTTAATAATTTTGTGGATTTTAAGGATTAATGAAAGAAATATAACTTAGGTTAAAGGAAAAAGTAAAAATAATTGATTTTATTACTAGACCTCTTAAAAGTATTTCATTGACCACGTTTCATCCACTAAACTGGACTATTTTCATAAAGCGGGCGAAGCCGCTCAAGTCCGCTAGTAATTGTATATATCATCTTGCCTCAACGTCCGACATAAGCTGACAACCACCGTTTTATACAACATAACATCACTCCGGTATATATCACCAATCAATCAAATCAACCTATTCGGGTCCACCGCTGGACTAAGGCCTATCCCCTAGTGCGCCAAAGGTCCTAATTATCCACCTTCCTCGTCGAAGCCAGCAACTTTCTTCAGGTTGATGGCCCATCGAGCTGGAGCGAAGGTTGCTAAGTAGTTATACATATATAAAACTAATTGGAAATCTTAATTATGTTTCTCTCTCTCTATACAATAGACTCTACATACATTTCGAATCACGTACACAATACTAATAAGAGAATTAAAAAGCAAACTTCAAAAACATACATCGTTGGATCTTTCAAAACAGAAACCTTTGTGTTACAAAAACACTCAAAGCACTTGTCGACTGATATAATTACTTTATAAAAATATTGTAAGCCATTTTCCTCTTTATTACTTTAGAATAAATGTGAAAATAGATTGAAAGCCATGATGTGTTATGTATAAATATTGTAGTTATATTGTAACATATGTAAATAAAGAATAATTTAATTTGATTACTTCAAAGGGCACTTATATAATTATATAGATATATCGCTCAACACGCATTGCCTCCAGAATTCGGCAGAAAGTGGAGAACGGCGTGTCTTAACACGAGGTTCCCTCTGCCTATCCTGCTGTGTGCGGGATACAGCGTGAAGCTGATTTATTTTTAGTAACCTATCTTTTAGTTTAAGTATTTTTTGATGTAAATCTTAAATTTATTTCATCTATTATCTAATTTATTAATAAGATAATAGTAGGGTATTGCCACTCAACACAGAACCATCCCCTCCAGAATTCTGGGGAAACGAAAGTGGGGAACGGATGTGTTTCAATAGGAACGGAGTGCCTTGACACTAAGTTCACAGATTTCCACTGTCTACACTGCTATGTGCGGCGTACAACATGAAGATAAAAACAACTGTAATTTAAAAAAAAAATTAAATGAAAATTAGACTGCTTTTTTAATTTTAAGATTAAATTAAGAATCTTTTAAAAAATATTTTAAAGAGTTTAAGTCCATATGACCACTTCAGTATAGCTACTTTATCAAGCAGAGGTTCTATTGATATTTCGTCTTACAAATCCACAAGGTAAAGGCAAATTCGCGAATCAGTTTACTTCCTCGTCGCAGAAAGCAAATACTCAGGTAACATAAAGATTGTCAAAGATAAAAAGTGTTGAAATAAAAAATTTAATATCAAATAAGTTACTATATTAGCATTTTTATGTAAAGTAATTAAGAGATTAACACTACAATTAAGAGTATTCTCAAGGTTTGTCACATATTTGTTTATTGTTTAAACCACCACCACCAAGTTTTAAATCATCCAGTTCTCCGCTTTCCGCCCCAATTTGAGATATTATATTTTACATCGCGGAACTCAACGCGGCACTTACTAAGATAGGAAATGAACATAATTTTTGAGTAGATATCGAATCAACAACGGTCGCGTTTACGGGCGGCGCCCTTGAGCCATTGCGCCACGACGGCTCACTATATTATAACTTAATGTCAAATTAACATATATTATTTCTATACTTTCTACCTTTCAAATTATTCTTTGGTAACTTTAACCAGCGACCGAATAAATTCGAGCCTAGGTTTAGTAAATTTACTTGTCTAAGTTCACTGGTTTCTTCGGAAAGGCAATGCAAATTTTATTTTACTCCACACTGACTTCCCTACATTTTTTTTTTAGCTAGAAATTGAAAAATACCACGACGGAATTACCTAGTGAAAACTGTATTTTTATCGGTAATAAAGTTAATGGGTTTATTATGATAATAAATGTAGCAAAATGTAGTTTATTTCACTATATTATATATTTTTGGTATTTCATAATATTATTTATTATATAGTAATGTTAAATGTCTAAATTTTTAGGTAATGCTTTTGAATTACAAATAACCTAATGACCAGTATCATATTTGTCACCATTTTTTATTCCGTTTCGATACGTTAATAAAATGTTAATAGAGAAGGAGTCTCCTTGCACTAGGTTCCCACTGCCTATGTGTCTGGGTCTGGTACCCTCACATAGATCACCTATGTAAATGTTGTAAAAGACAAATTCTAATAAATGTGGAAATGAGCAAAAAAAATTAATTAACTTCAATTGAATTTAATGTTCAAAATATTTATTTATTATATATAGATTATTAAAATAAATAAAAAGCCCCAAACGCTTATTCTAGTTTTTCAGAACAACACTCATTGGAAATTTCACTAAAAAAAATGTATTTTCAATGTGAAATGTCGTTCCAGTAGAGTTTGTTCGTGGCAGGTTGTTTGAACAAAAGGGTTATACCCGACAGATGTCACGTCGACGTGACACCGTGATTGGATCAACCGCAATTTGAATCAAGATCGACTTCGATCAGATTTTTTTTTAATTTATATTAAAATTTTCCATATTTAACTTTTTTTTATTTATTTTCTAATTAATTAGTTTTAAGCGATGTCAATAGCAGGTGTGGAAGTGTTTGGAAATGCTTAGGGGATTGTTAGAATAGGTAATGAAGTAAGAAAAAGGTCGTTTATTACTATCTATTAAGTATTAAGAAAATCATAGAAATGTCTAAAATTATCTAAAATTAATGACAAATGGAATATTTTATTTTATCCCCACACAATTAAATTTCTTTAAATTGTTGTAACAACATTAACATAGCAATCATCCTTTTTTAAACCAGAGTATGAAGAATATATATATATATATATATGTATCTAACATTATACAATGTAGACGATTCTGCCACACGTTCTAAAAACGTGACAATAGGCAATTCATTAACAACACAATACCTAAAATTATGTAAAATCCACAGTAAAAAACAATTTTATCGCCATTGCCAATGCCACTTTCGAATAATCACAGAAAATATTTACTTCCACTAGATATTTAAATACGAAATTGCGTCAAAATGACGCGAACAATAGGAAACTGTCGCCGCGGAGGGTTCAACGCGTGTTCTCTAAAATTAAAAACGAAATTCGCATTCGCGTTCGCGTTCGCATTGGATTCGCATTCCGCACGAGTGGTCGTCCGAAATGGAAACTTAACAACCGCGGTAAATAACCACAAATCACCGGCTTCCCGGCTCCCGGCTCCCGGCTCCCGGCTCCCGGCTCCCGCTTCCCGGCTCCCGGCTCCCGCTTCCCGGCTCCCGGCTCCCGCTTCCCGGCTCCCGCTTCCCGGCTCCCGCTTCCTAACGCCCGCGGCGAGATTTAAATTTTCACGTGAATATATTTTGTTGTAACCATTGTTCGGTGATTGTCGTTTGTGTTTGGTTTTAAGGCGACGTCATTTATTTTTTTGGTTTTAAAGAAATTAGAAAATTAAATATTATATTGGTTTTTTAGTACTTTTGTACTTTCCCTAATTTTTGTCCAATTTTAGAAAAAATGCGAGAAATGGCGGGACTCATCGCCGCAATTTGTTTTACCAGAGCGAAGAAATGACTATGATTCGGTTCTTAAAGTGTTAATCGAACCCCCAACCGCCAAGTACAGTTAGAAGATTATTTTATTAAATAATACACGTAAGTTGTATCAATTATGACAGGAACAATTTATTTCACATAATTTATGCCTAATAAGCTCTTAATACTACAAAATACGACATCATTATCATTCGATATTATTATCAAGATATTATATTATATTATACTTAATGTCTTAAGGTTTTTTACATATACACCCTCAAGTGTTTCTAATTATTAAAAAAAGCAAAGAACAAGGATGTCAACAGAAACGTAGAATATATACATTGCAAAAAAGTATTTTTTGCTTATAATAAGAAAGAAAATTACTTAATTTCCAAAAAAAAAAAAAGACGTGGTAATTTTAACTTGCTTTCACAATAATGGAAACAGTTCTTATATACTCATCAAATTGAACGTACGACCGTAACGCGTATGACGGTACATCAAATCAAAAAGACAGGGGACTGAGCAGTGACGTATTATTATTTTTAAATTCATACACCGTTTTACGGCCAGGGAAATATTTTTATATCAACATAAAATAGAAATTTAGACTCTCTCACCAAAAAAATATGGTAGGATTTAGATAATTTTCGTTATTTTGCCGAATATCGTCATTTTAGCACTTGTGCGAACACACGGTCGGTGCATATCGAATTTTATATATATAGGTTTATATATATATATATACAAAATAGTTTTTGGAATTTGAATAGCAACGGATATTTCGTAAGCCATGTCTAATGTTTTGTTGTGTAATGAATAGGCTTTAACTTGTCGACGAGCTGTGGCAAATTTTTGATTTTAATGATGTATGGATTCATTTTGTGGAGGACACGGGCTGTTAGGGCTGAAAGGACTGTAACTATTTAGTTGTAATTTGTTATAATGAGCTGTGACCGATGACTTAACTGTTAATCCATGTAAACATTTTATTTATTATATTTTTGATATGTATTTTTTTACAAGATTACCTCTGTAGAAAATCATTGAATTAATTCAATAATTTTATAATTTTTTTAAGTAAAAAAATTTTTTTTTTATGGGAGAGGACAAAGCAAACGAGCGTTCGGGTCACCTGATGGTAAGTGATCACCGCCGCCCACGATCCCGTGTAACACCAGAGGAGCTACAGGTGCGTTGCCAGCCTTTAAGGTGGAGGATGTTGGGCTCCGGGGCCCGGCATTACCTAATGCGAGACGCAGTGGCAAGGGCCACTACTTCACGCCGGTTTTAAATGCCGGGGGTGGTATTAATCCGGTCGAGTCTGCCCATGCGTGTTGCCATTACTGGCGACGTGACTCTACCACACGTAATTTATTCGCCTCTTACGACACCGACAGTACCAGAGTGATCCTATTCTAAGCCGGAATCATACGGCTAACCATTCCATTACAAACAAACATAAAAAATCGTACATAGCAAGTGAGGCAGAGGAGACTTAGTGTTACTACATCTCGTTCTCCATTTTCTTCATTATTTTCGAGACATTGTGCTGCGTATAAGACAAAGTTATGACCACAGCGAGAATTCAAATTCTGATCCAAAAACCGTCGCATAATTGACACTGAACCCCAAGAGCCACAAACAATCTATTTTCATGCAAATCTCCGAGCTATTACAGCTAACCAAGTCCCCCGCAGTGCTGGTGCTATTTCTCAAAGGACGTGACATCGTAATGGGTCCTGCCTTCCGACGCCTGCCGCTTCCGCCGTATAATGTATACTGCATCCGAATGCAATTTACTATCTATTTGGAATATATTGCGGTTAATGACTGTTTAGTTGACAGTTCAGCTTCAGCAGGGTACCCAGAGGGAACATAGAGCGGTAGGGCACTCCGTTCTCCACATTCCGCTGATTTTTTTGAGGCATTGAGTGGAGGAATTCAACACCGCGCTTCTTGTGATTGTGCCAGAGCGAAGATGATAATATCTTTACTACTTATATTGTAAAAGTACAAATCCTAAAATGAATATTTAACCTGTCCTGATGCTAGGTGTCATTTACCTGTCGATATATAACGATATACGGGATAAGAAATAATATATTATATGAAAAAAAATAATATGAGTTTCTTCCACATTCGTGTTTTTCTATTCAATTTCATAAAAAACATATAATATTAAATACAAATTATTAATTTTTAACTATTTAACGGTTAACCCTAGGTATCTCTAACATTTGTAACAATCTCGTTACAAAATATACTTACATTATTTGCTCTATTACATAAATATAATAATATAGATACAATATAACATAATGGGATGAACTTGTCAATGCTGGGCTTAGCCAGTAGTTCATTACCCAACAGTTTAAGATGTTAAATAAACAGGAATATTATTGAATAACTGGATGGTGTTATGCGTTATGTAATATTTTTATTTTCTCTCTCTAATATCGTTAGCGTGGTGCTAAGTTCTACATCTCAGCATCTGCAGAAAAACGAAAATCTCAATTTCAATCGTATAAAATCTTATCTATCGTCTTTAATAAACTAATTCTTTTAAATCCTATAACAAAATAAATTAAACTTTTGATAGTAAACAAATAAATATCCGGCATAACACCATCCAAACAACCCTACTAGATTAAGAACGCTAATCAGCGAGGGTGCAAAATATAGGACCCTCTGAACGAGGCACAAGTGCTAAAAACACAATAAGATGCACTATATAAAATTTATCCTTTACAAAATAATATTTAAAGTATTTTCTACTCTATACTCATACAGATAAGTATTAATAAATAGTTTCTCATTGGAAAAAATTATTTGGCATTTAGTCATGATTCGTAACGCCTTCCAAGTGTCATATAATAATTCATGACGAATATAAATACATATTTTCAATTGCGTCATTATTATGATATGAAAGGGTGCTGTAACGTTTATACCGTTTTGATAGTAATAAATATTGGAGGGTAGTTTTGTAGTAACAATCGTTTTAAATTTGGGTGGGGAATTTGACACAATTTTGTATGACAGTAGATATAGATTATATTTTACATATAAATATTGTAATGCAGTTTATTTAAATGTGTTTAATATTTTTGATTACTTACGTGTCCTTTCTTGCAGAGTTCTCGATATAAATAAAATGGATTAATTTAACAATATTCTTAAAATTACGACCAACTTTACGAAAATAGACATGAAGTTATTACAGAATCCAAATTCATATTCATCAAAGTTTATATTTCCTCATCCCTTTGTCCAAAAAAAATCTCAAGGTTACAAGTAAATAATACAAAAATATTACATATTCGACTAAATTTTATGGGAATATTGACTTAATTTTTCCATATATCCACCACCACCTCGACACCAGAGCGAAGAAAATGATAATATATAATAAATAAAAATAAATTTAAATAAATATTCCTTTTCCTCGAGTCGGGGATCGAACCTGTTTATTTTGCAGCTCACTTTGTGTCTCTGCGCCACAACTGGCCTTTATTATATGAATCACTGTAGATTATTTCTTAGAGGCTTCATAAATATGCGAATCGTGCTTTTTAACATAAAATTTAACCATATATTAAATTCTTAACAGTCGGGACGTCTAGTCTATTTGAATGACAATACAAGGGTAGGAGCTAGAGTGTCTGTCTGTAGGCACGTGAGCTTTGGAAGGGTGGAATGTAGCGTCAAGTATTTTGGAACTTTTTAAAAGGGATCATTTTGGGGTAAGAAGTTAAAATGTTTAATATAGATATTTTGTTTTTTTTGTCTTAACGTCGCGGTTGGATAACAAAAAAAATATATTACTCTCAGTGGAAATAAAACCTACAACTGTCATGTGTCAGTGAACTATTCTATAGATCATTTAAATCAGTGTATTATACATTCATCATGACTCTTTTATTTATATTGTAAACTTGTATCTCGTTATTTAATTTACATAGAATAACGTCTGTTTTTTTTTTAAATTATTATAATAATATTATAGTTTCATAGGTAGTTTTTTTTTTAAAGAATAAAGTAAACAATCGATATTCATATATTTTCTATTCAAAGAATACTTTCAAAAGTTCTAATTCGGCACAAATAAATTCCGAATAATAGTACACAAAAACCTATTATAGTGATTTACGAGTATGTTAGAACTTTAAAATGCAATACGTGCGTGTATCAGATTGATCGTTAGTACGGGTTCGTTTCCGGCACGTGGCCAGTTTAAAATATACCATGGAGTTACAGTCGAGGGTAACATATGATTTGAAAAATAAAATGGATATAAAGATTTTGGTATAAGTATAGTACCTACAGCTTGACGCTTTATCCCGCACAACTGAACAAGTGAGAATTTCTAGTGTTAAGACACTCTGTGCTTCACTTTTATATCGAACTTGAGAAGTTGCCAGCTGATATAGTGATACTCAGTAAGCATTTTCCGAGGTGGATATCCTCGAATAAGTATCGTAAATTATCTTCTTAAATAAAATAAATTACTATTATTTCATTTCTGTCATGCCATTTTCTTCCATTCATATAAGTTGATCTTTAATTTTTTAAATTCTATTTCTTATATTTACTACCTCGAAATATATTTTACATCGACTATCAATTATTTAGATCCAAAAATGGTTTACGCTACCGAATTGCACAGTACAAATGAAACAAAGGCAAAATATATTCTTCGAAACCAATCCCTTGTATAAAATAGAAGAAATCTTTTCATCCCTCACAATAATAGACAGGGCAAAGAATGGAAGTAAAAACGCAACCCGATTGAAACTCAGTGGAGCGGGTGAAGCCGCGCGGCGAGCATTGTATAGCCATTATGTACGGTTTGATATTAAAATGAGTATTAAACATTGGTGGATAATGACTTTACTATATGTAAGCATATATTTTTTTGTTTTAGCTTTATCTAATCAAAATAGGGAAAGCGATTAAAATTATAATAAGTGTCTAATTTAATCTTAATCTCTCCTTACCCAGAGAGATTTGAAAACTTTAGAAATAGTTATTTCTTCAAAATAAGCCGTAGAATCCATCAAATATAGATGCGAGAGAGATCTATTGAATTCCATTCAACTCTTATACACTATAAAAAAAACCAAACCAAATGCCATAGGCATTTTAAAATCAACCACACGGTCCACAAATTAGTAAGTCATAACAGCTGTGCCCGATGCGATTAGGTTCACACTTCGATACACACGTGCAATTATAACGATTCAATTGCTATAATGTTAATCCGGGTTTATTATACTAGGCCACGTCTGTGGCGTCACTCGTTTACTTTTGTTAGAAATATCATGGTTATTGTAATTAAAGTTAAATGAGTGGAATTTAGACTTTATATATTTTAAAATTGTATATATATTTTAGTATATTTTCCCTTATACTGTGTGTGTAATGTTAATAAACTGAAAAAATAAATAAATTATATCTTATATGAATAATAATAAGCAAAGCTTAATTTTATCGGGTACCGTAGATTTTACAAATTTGAGCTCTTTCTAAATCTATATAGAAAAAGTCATATTCAATAACTCTACACTATTTAAAACATACCAAGATATAGAATACAACATTCAGAATACATCCAGAATATCTGCTATTAACCTAAAACGTTGGAAAACCCAACTGCACATCTTAGCGAATACTCTGCATAGCAATCTTGAAAATGCATTTCCAGTGGGCGTGGCCGAAATCAGCCAATGTGCACTCAGGCGATATATAGTGCAGCCAGCATTACACGAACTACCCCTTACCCCCGTTCACAATACAAAATGGAAGCTAAAAGGAAACAAGCTCGAATTTCCACAGTTCAAAATATACTGGGAACCAACGTAGCTCCGCCCATCAGCACGCTTCGCCAGATTCCCAACAAGAGAGACCGAGACAGTATATTGAATTAGAATGAAATGAAATAATTTTCTTAAAGATAGTTACTGGATATCGGTATATAATGTACTACCAAGAAAGTTGACAATGTGCTGGTATGTAAATGAGACGTGTATTCACTATTGGTTCGCTGGTCACGTAAATTGGCGTCTGATTTATATGAGGAATGAAATATTGCTGTCCTATAATGTTTATGTACTATTAATAATTCTTCATGTATTTTTATTTATTTTTTATTACATATTGTGTCACTAAATTATGAAATTTATATACTCGATGGTTGTGGGTTCAATCTCCACAAAACAAAATGCGACTTTGAGCTCTACCACTCGACACTCAGTCCCTAATTTACATCCTAACATTAAGAACGGTATATTTTTTCTATCCTGTTATATGCTGTAACCCAAAGCACTAAACTTTACGTCGTTCTCAATGAGACATTACATGATCATAACTTGAGACAGTTAAGTTTCTACATCACTTCGGCATATACATATTCTTATTACTGATAAACTCGATTTGCTTACACAAATTCGTTGTTAGTTTCCATTCAAAACGTATTGATCTGTTTACAAGTCGAGAGATTCTCTTACAATAATATCACTAGCCAAGTTTATTATTTACAATCCAACTCTATAATTTCTTACAAATATTATTGATTATAGTTTAATTTTCATTTCTGATAACGAGGAAAAGTGGACGGTTGAGTTACACCACTCAACGCGCAATGCCTCCAGAATTCGGCAGAAAGTGGAATCTCTTATATGTAAGAAACTTTTAAAATAATCTATTTTTTAAACAATACAATATATATTTCGTATAACAATAGGTACTGTGGTAAATTGTCTTAGTTTTTACGACACAAGTGAAATACGGTTATAGCTACCCTCTCCCTTTAGGGACGTATGGAGATTTCGACCCTCTTAAATTGTAATATTTTGCCTGTAAAACTGGGGTTTCGTTTCTTTCTATTTTTGGCAATGTATTAAAAACCTGGCGTTATAATATAGAGGGAAAGTTGGGTGTAATAACAATGCCTTCGTTTAAAGGTTTTTATTTTCTATTTTATAATAGAGAAATTTTGTCTGAAATACAAATGTATCAAAAATATGGAGATCATTTGTGGTGCAGGGGTAAAACGTTATATTATATACAATTAACCAAACGTTAATATTTCAATTGATCTTGGCTTGATCTGGTAACGAGGCAAACCGAGATCAGTTTCACCACTCAACACGCAATGCCTCTAGAATTCGAAGAAGTGTCTAAATGAGAACACTAGTTCTGCAGGTCTTCTCTGCCTACATAACTATATATGAATGTCATTCAATAAATATTATATATACCTAACAAATTAATTTTAGTTAAATCTACAATAATAAAAAAGAAAATAGCCCGAAAAATTGGCATTTCTTACTTTTCAATACCTGAGCAAATATCAACAGAGATATTCAATTTCATAATTTCCATTATATTATTATAAGAGAAGCAAGTATTATCTATTAAGGTAGGTGAGGTACATAAGCAAAATACAAACATAAAAAAACAGCTCATCAAAGCAAAATTGGAAAAAACCTAGTAATAAGACACTCTGTTTCCAAACTTCCACCAGATTTTTTGAGACACTGCGTGTTGAGTGGCGGATCTCAACACAGCGCCTAACTCTTAATACTTCTACTACTATAACTATCATGTCGTTATAATAAAACACAAAATTACTCAGCCAAAATAGAATTTAATCTGTATTAATGTACCACGTAGGCATGGTACCATATAGGTGCCGATATTCTTCATACATAAGAGCATGTAGGATAACCGCACTAAATCTGACGGCGCGCTGGATCAGCCATTACTGCTAATGACTTCGCCACGCCACCTGCCTCGTGTAGGGCTGCCTGTTAAATATTAATATTAATATTGGTGTTCGAAGGAAATATGGGGAAAGTGACATAGTAAATATTTCTCTCGTTTGTTCGCTCTGGTGGTGGATTAACCATGGCGTTTAGTTCCGCAATACAACACGCAATGTTTCCGGAATTTGATCCACCAAATGTCTAACTGAGTGGGGAACGAAATGTCTTAACACTTTAAGACATTTCGTTCCCCTAGTGAGGAGTCTTATACCTACCCTGCTACACGCGGAATACAGCTTGAATTGCATCGTTGCATGATGGCTGATGAGTTATAAAACTCACTTCAGGAATGGGTATAAATATGCATAAAATTTTTAACAAACCAGTATTTGAACCCACGTCTCTTTTAAACTGTCCAAGAGTTTTTCTTTCCTAACTGAGAAATAACACTTTAGAATATCAAAAATATCGCAAACAGTACAGGAATGTGATATTTATAATACAAAAACTTTCTTCATAACATACTCATAATAAGACAAAGGGTACATATGTGGAATTTCAAAATGATATACTTCCTTAGTAAATAATCACCACAACTAAAGTCTTCTGAAGTCTCCAAAAACACCACCACCACCAGCCCTGCGTCACATTGCATCAATGCATTCGGCATATTGCAGCACACAAACACGACCGGCATAAACATCGCTGCGCTGCCGTTCCGTTGATTGGATTTATTCGCGCTGACGAGTTGATTCCGTCATCGTCTCTGCCTCTATAATTGACCGATACGACGTTAGATGATGTTCCTGTGATACGTGCAAATGCTGGTTCGATATTCTTGTATATAAAATTAATATACTACCACTTAATTAGTTCCACTCACTACAGTCATTTATCGTTAACTTGTTAGTTATGGGTTCAAATATAA
>JBAIZZ010000226.1:253606-333857 GCA_037355905.1 Heliconius aoede
CCTTATTATATTAAAATATAATATATGAAATCTTTACTTTCAATACTGTAATTACACATATTCACATCTTATAGAGAACAAACAAATTCGATATCAACAATCACGATGGCAACTCTTCTTAAATTAGCATAGGTTTCAGCCAGCCTGTCGGTAAAACCATCAGAACAGCCCTTATGCGATCACTACACCATAAAATACGTGTACTGCGGTCAACAGATTGGTTATAGCTTTACTAAAGTATAGACATGACAGACGAATATATTTATTATATACAGGAATAGTACTGTACGGTAAATCTTTGTAAAATAAAAGTGTTTGTAATAACGTAGTACATTGCATAATTAACAATTACATTATGCTATACTGTGTGTATATATTTTTATATATTTATAGATATCTGAGAGAGACCTGGCCCCTCTCTCTATATATTTTCAAAGTAGGACTAGTATAAAAAAGCTGTAAATGAATAAAAAAATTTAGTTAATACGTCTCCAACTGCTACACAATATTAATATTCTCATAGTAAATTCAAATTGACTTCAAAAATATATTTAAAAAGCGTGTCTTTTCAATATGAAACTCTGTGCAGATGCTGATTCATTCGACAGGCGTAGCACGTCCGTAGTGCGGACAGACGGTGGTCCAGCCAGTTCTAGGCTGAATGGGAAAAGCTTAAATATCATCTAGACAGAAAAGTTCATACATTTAAATTATTTGTATGTATCAATTAATTATAATTCCTTAAAATGTTAATAGTTATTATAATAACTATCTGGTAATACTTATTCAACAGAACGTACGAGATTTATGGGAAAATTACTAAATTTCATATCATATAAAACATTTTTTATTTTCTGCTAAATTAAAATGGAAATAGACACTACTTTCTACTTAATAACAATTTTCTTACAAATAAAATTTTTGAACTACTCCATACACATGAGACATATCGAATTCTTCTACATAAGTAGGTACTAACAATAATGTCTATTTAAATACCAAATCAATGGCGAATGCACTAGCAGGGGCTGCACTACTTCACGCACCCTCAAATATACAGACATCCATACGTATATTATATATATATATATGAATGTGCATATAATCTGCAGCATCGGCTTCGGGCAGAAATAATTTTTCCGCTTCCTGAGTATCGTATGGGTCGGCTGTGGGGGAAACTACACCATATTTTTAATATATATTTAATATATGAAAATAGAATATTAGAAAAAAATAGTCTATATATATATATATTAAAAAACGCTAAATATGCTTTTTAATCTTATACGACAAATGAGGATAAAATTGTAACTTTTAGTATAGGGTCGCAGGTTTCCACGGTTGGTTAAGTATTAATAAGTAGTCTGCTTCGTTTTCGTCGTTTTGCTCTTAGCAGAGCAATTGTAGTTGTCGTTTTAAGTAAAAATTTATATAAATCATAATAATATTTATATAAATAGTAATAATATATTAAAAAAATATTTTATCTAGAAAAACGCCCCAAATTTCGTGGGTTAGAGAAGACAGGCTAGAGACACGAAATTTATTTAAATGCAGTAGTTATTTTTCCTATACATAAAAAGGACCAAGTTCATTCTTATGTATTCACTCTAATATATCTTAACTCAAAAATAATTGAAAACATTCACCATAAGTTTTCAATTATTTTTCAGGGTATTTGATATCTGCAGTAAGCACGATGATTGAGGATATGATCTGCACTCGATAAAATAAATTTTCTTCATTTCTCCACAGTAGTAAAACCAAAGTGAAGAAAGCTTCCGCTCAACATGCACTGCACGTTGATTCTCTCTGCCTATCATGATATGTACCATGTTATATAGCCTACCATGCTGTGGTATTGATAAAGTTTGGCTCAATTCAAGTGAGGCAAGAAAAGAATTTACAATTTTTGTTTTAAATGTCAGTTTTAATTCCTGTATAAGCCTAATCAGTCTGTTACTTAAATTGATATACGATGATTACATATTAGAAAATAAAATAATAGAATATAAATAGAATTGGAAAATTATGGAGTTAAACTGCGTCAACCGCTTGACACCTAAAAATGTACAGATCTTGAATGCCTACTTATTATTAAGATAAATTATAATATAGAAAATATTCAAAAACAATTTCATAATGTCGATCGACAATCTTCTGAAAAAATAATATTAGTGTTTACTTGGGCTTCTTCCTTAAAGATTCATCCCGCGTACTTTTTCTTATTTTAGTTATTCAGGGCTAGATGTTGGCCGACGGATTCAGAATTGTAATTTTCTTTCTATATTTTTAAGATAATCGTTTTATAGATTTATCTTTATCTTTGAAAATAACAATCTTTATCTTGTCAGTGCACAGAAGTGAGTAGATTAACAACATTACCAAAAACTGTTACGATTAATAGCTGCTTAAAATCGCTCACACTTCTCGCTATAACCGCATACAGCAGGGCCTACCCTGCGTGTGCGGTAGTGTCTTATCACTACACTCCTTCTCTCTATACTGCTACATGGTGGTATACAGAATGAAGCTATACAAGCAAGCAAGAACTTAACATCTGCGCCATCTTTGAATAATATAGTATATTATAAGGAACATATAACATAGTTAAACCAGTACTAGAATCAAATATCGCGATGTCACTACACCGCAAACCGCCAATTTGCCGTGCGAGCGTGATCAAAGCGGGCCTCATAACTCTCACAGCTTTGATATTTACTTGACGAACTACTACTATCGACTTACTTGAAATGTCTTAGAAGTAATTACACGAATATGTTGAGATATATGTTTAGATATATTTAGATATATAAAATTGACTGTCAGTGCGATGGTAGTGGATTCGATTCCTGATAGAGGGACGAAAATATTACATATATTTTCGTTTGATGGCTCTAGAACGAAAACAAGGGACGGCGATTGGTTTCGAACACGATATATCATGAATATTATAGATTAAAGTGTCTTAAAAATAGATTTATACGGGTGACGGGTACAGCGTTGAGCGAGAAAAAATAAATACAAAATTTGTTAATCATACTATAATTTTAATACAATAAAAAAATATAGTGAAATTTAAAAAAATTACATTATGGCAAAAATTATATAATATTAAAAGAACTTAGTTTAGCTTCTAGCAATTGGTGATACCAAAGGAACGTCATATTATCTCATCAATAATATTTACCTTCATGCGGTACCCTGCAAATATCGAGTACGCATCTTACATCCATTCTCCACTCTCCACCGAGCTTTAGAGATATTGTAAGCTTTTACTAATAATTCACTATTTAATTATAACAATATCCTACAATATATCTATAAATATCTATTCGTCTTTTAAACTCACCCCTATCAACAGATATAAGAGTACATTTGCGAGGCGTACTGCGTTTGACGCGACGTCAACCGGCGCGTCGATTTACGCATCAGCGACTTAGTTTGGAATGGAAATTCGTTCCAAAATCAGAGTAAGATTTACTGTTGTAACTATGATTTTTATAGGTTTTTATCAAGAGTTTGTAGTTTGTTACATGTATTACTCTCATATATACTACTCATGCTTATACTTTATTATATTCCTCGCAATAGAAGACATTAGAAGACACGTACAAAAAATTTAATCCCTGCCAGGCAAACTTTAAAGTATAGAAGTTCTTAACAGAGCATAGAAATGAAAATATTTAATTTCCTCGAGTGGCAATCGAACCAGACAGTTAACAGTTGTTCTCAAAAAAATACTTCAAGGCTATTTAAATTAATTTTAATAATAATATAATTTACCATTCAAATGAATACGTACTTCAATATATTCAAAACAAAATAGAAGTGAATAAAATAAAATAAAATATATCCCAAACTTCAATATAAAAAGTTCATTTTATGTGAAAACTTTTGATATCTGCATATGACGTGGCGTATGCGTTCGGCAAGTCCACCATTTGTCTGTCAGTTCGCGCTTCACTTGGCCGGTTTGGACAAGGGATTCGATTTTGTTTATTCCCATATGTTGTTCTTCGTGTAGAGAGAGGGTATTTCTGTTATGTCAGTATGAAATTTTTGTTTGAAACTGTTGTAGCAATAGATTCGCCGTACAAAATAAAATGTCTCCTAAATTAGAGAAGGTGGAGAATGGATTGATGGAGAATATTTTGAAGTATTTTAGATAGACAGTTTCCTTCCTGTTAAAATAAAAAATATATATAATAACAAATCTGTTATTGTGTTATATAATTCATTTATTCTTAAATTCAGAATAAGTGTGAATTTTTTATATTTTTTTAATCCCAAAGTCAACAAATTAATATCTTTATTGATATATTATGTAATAAAAGCTCGAAACATAACTTGCTTGATCATTTTATTGTTACACTTAATATAATTCCTACAGAATGTCTTGAAAATGAACAGAGAATAGATAAAGGGTCGTAACACTAGATTTTTCTACTTATTTCTATAATATTATGAAAAAAAAATATCCATGACTATTAACAATTTACTGGAAAAAATAACCCTCTATCCGTCCGTTCCAATCAATAGTCGATTAATCAGTAGGAGCGACGCGCGCGCAGCCGCGCGGAAAATCTTACAAAAAACGTGGGGGGTTGGGTGTACGCACTAGTGGACCGCGATTTAGGCTTAGAATCCAACTGACATGGAGTAGCTATTGTTATAAAATATTTTTAATGAATAAGAATGAATTTTTAGCTTAGATTTCAGCGCTTCGGTCTCTCTGGCTACCCCACTAGATGATAAAGGGGATAAAGAGTGAACTTAATAAAATAGAAATGTGATTAATGTTAATGTGAAACAAGTTTATTTAGTTTCAAGGTAGATAGATTACTATGGGGTATGATGGATCTATTGATGACTATGGAATTAAGGATCTATTGCAAACTTTGATATAATATGTTTATATATACCTATAGTTACTACTTAAGAATTAATTGTATATAAGTAAGGTAAAAATGTTAAAGGCTACGATGGCTACGACGGCTACGAATTAAAAACCAAAATAATATGAAACTTGTTTGTTACTGCTATTAAATCAAAAAATACGAACAATCTCTATTCCTTTTGCCGAAATAGAGTAGGGTAGCTGCGTGTCGATAACAGTGCTCCATAAATCATTGTCGGTAAATGTCTTGTCGTTGGTTGCAGATTTGCTTGCCACGCCCACGGCGATCGACGATCGGCGATCAGCTCGTAGACGGTATTTGTATTCTTAATGTATACATTAAATTAATAATAAATTTAGTTATAAAATAATAAATAACTAAAACTTCTTACCGCTTAGTTTAATTCAAAAAAAAATATAACTGAGATGTATGCTTTTAATATGAAAATTAATGATGCAATTTTAAATTTAAGTAGGTATATATATATATATCCTATTAAAATATATATGTTTCTATCTATATTAAGAGGTACATTTGACGTGTCAGCAGATAACGCCGAATATTAAATATTTTCAAAAGAATCTGATAGATTGATAAAGAAAATTGGAACGAATTAAGAAAATCGTTCTATTAATTCTTAAAATTTATTTAAATAAAAATTTATCTAATATTGAGTAGCAAAACTCAACGCTGTACTCTGCTTTCTGTACTCTGCTTTGGCACCAGGGCAATAAAATATTTAATATTTTCATTTCCTCGAGTGGGAATCGAAATTATAACTTACCGATAGTGCCCCTGCGCCGCCAAATAAATATGGGAAAAAAGATACATGTCTATTACCCTATAAATGTATGTACATAATGACATGTCCACGGCAGATTTGTTAGCCGCACCCCAACTACGATAAACGATCACTTATCTGTTAATGAAAGTTAATTTACGATTTACATGTTGAACAGATACAGAATAAAGGATCGTTTTAATGGTTTTAGTTTTATTGTTCCTCTTTCTATAAGATCTCACTGAGGCATAGACAACCAAATCTATTCAAAATAAAACTGGAAAATATCTAGACCTACTATCCAGAACTACGGCCACTGTAGGTATAACATATTCTCATTATACTAAGTGCAAAATTATATTCCGTAAAAAAATTAAATGATAATTTATTATATTGAAATAAGCACACACTTTTTGTTTTGATAAGGTATATTTAGTTTACTTAATTAAAATATCTTTGTAAATAAAAAAAATTAAGGGATTTATAGGTATTTCAATCTTTTTTTCCATTAACACTAATAGTTCCATTGTAAGGAATCCATAAAGATTCATCTCTACTAATTAAATGTGTTAATTTTCAACTATGCTAAAACTACGTCATATAAATAATTTAAAACATACAATTTTAGAACTACCCTCCGATAATCTCTCACAAAAACCAAATTATAACTAGCATCTATACTCTACCGTTCCAGGAGTAACATCTCAACCATTCGGCAGGCCAAATAATTTAATATGTTACGTGTGACGTCACGCGTGTCGGCATGTCTGCTACGCGGCCCCGTAAATCCTTCCACCCTGTTGGTCCGTTTAATTAATTCTCAAATAACAGAATTTACTACATATTCTGTATTTGTTATATATATAATAGATATTTTTATTTTATACCTGTATTGGATAATGACAAATAATTCGAGTGCTTTTTGAGTGATTTGTATTTATTTTATGAATTTTAAGACTATTCTATATTCGTTAAGTCTATTTTTTTTTAAATATTCCGCATACTCGCATTATATGCAAAGAGAACTAGCTTGTCAAGCATTACAGACTATTGATCTATTAATTATAACATTGGTACAAGTACATTTATTCATTTAATATACGAAAATAATAAATATTCAAAGTATAATAATTATAAACAGACAGATTTTACAATACAAAAAGAGGAATGCAACATTCATTGGCATAATCTTAGTATATTAAATTAAGGCCACAAAGCAGGGTAATGCCCCTCCAATTTGTCGAGTATTCCACAAATGGGACGTCAATTTACGACGTCCTTTCAGATTGTCTTCGTCCAATCGCATAGGGGTCCACGAATCTATTAGTACGAGATAATGGAGATTTCTTATTAATTTATGTATACCATAGCTATCTATTATATATGAAATATGAATATTTATCTATTTTTAGATAGTTTTAGTGAAGAAATTGTGTAGAAACTGGAACGGTTATTTAGATTATTATAGAAAATGTTTTCTTTTATATAAATTTTTTTTTTGGACAAATAAAGCCAAGTCGATCATCAGAAATAGTTAGTCTAATTTTTAAGGTATACGAAACAATATGGATTTTTTTTTCATTTTTACTAAATTTTTATTTTCTTCTTTAATAATTTCTTAGTGTAAATCAATATTTAGAAAAGGAAAAAGGGAAAAGTTGATATTTTTATTGGCATAATTGTAAAATAGACCAAAACGAAAAATGTTGTTGTGTTCAAAAATTGTCATTTGAACGGAGTGATATTATTAATTATTTGCCGCCGACGGCGTTTTAACTATTTTCTTTAATAAATGTTCATTTATTTAATTTTTATCCACAATACAGTTTAATTTTCTTACTTACTATATTTTCATACTTACTAATATTCTCATGATTTGACTAGAGTAACTTTACTTTATTTTTTTATATAGACTGTTGTATCGTTTAGTAGAAATAAAGATATCGATCTATTGTTTTTTTGTAGCTTCACGCATCCACATAGCAGGGAAGACAGAAGGAACCTGTGAACTTAATGTTAAAACACTACGTTCCTAATAACCTTCTATTTCGCTTTCCACTGAATTCTGGAGGTCTAGCGTTTTGAGTGGCGCGTTTTTTAAACATAAATGCATTTATGTTATCATTCAAAACTTTAAAATATTCTCAGTAAATAAAAATCCAATAACCATTTCAAGTGTAACATAATCTGAAGCAACATAAGAAATTAAAATTTCTTAAAGTTATAATAAAATAAAATTAAAAATTCTTTAAGTGAATTCACTTAAAACTCTAAAAATATACGAATAGAAGTACTTACTCAAGTAAGCAACTAAATAAATAGGGCAAACTAACTCCATCCTAATTACTCAACTGCACTCAAAAATAAAAAAAAATATAGTAGAAGTAAAAAAAGCCTTCAATTTGTAGGGCGTAGATTTGCAAGAACATTTCGAAATGAGATCTTTCGCTTTTATAGTTATTTTTTCTCTCATTACTATAGCGGTTGGCCGTTTTTTGCCTTTTCCGGTGAACGAGATAAAAAATGAAGATGAACTGCGAGGTGCAGAGTAAATACGGGGTCAGATAGTCGAGGATACAATTTTAAATATCGATATCGGTATACGGATTCTTTAATATTTTAATTTCTTTTTGAAAAAAATAATATTAACGTTTAAGTTTAGTGTTAGATGATTGTCAAAGAACGTCACTATATAATATATATTAAAAGCGTTTGTTTTAAATTTATTATTTCTGATTATTACGTCATAAATATATAATATGGAGTGAAAATACAAATTCATTTTTAATTCTTTGATTTACTTTATTTATGTATAATTAACAAATAATAATCAAAATTATCCATATATATATGTGTATGTGTGTGTGTGTGTGCGTTAATATGTGTATATATATTATAGAAATGAAAAAAACATAATAAAATCATAGATTATATTATTTCTATCGATAGCAAGACTTGAACCAGTTCCGCCAGCACTACAAGCGGCCGCAGACCGCACGGGCCGGTAAGCACGAAAAGTCACTCCCGGCAAATATATTAGAATATACATTACCCTACGTGACTTCAGCGAAATGAATAGCTCGGCCTTCTATACATTTGATCCACCTTTTATACCTGTATCTGGCTTACCTACAGTATTTGTGTAACTATAGATTACCTGTGGCTTTTCTTTGGGTATTTAAGATGATTACTTTTTGGTTTTCTTTCTTTAGTTTTTCTTATTTTTTTAGTTTGTATTATTTTTTAAAAATATGTTAAAGTATAAAAAATATTTTGTTTTTTAAACATATTTCTTAATAGCTAAGAGAATATAGGTATACATAATGTAGAAGTTTGTCATATATATCTAACTTTTGTGGTTAATATTATATATACTGCATAAAACCATAATAATTTAATCTACGTACAATTTTAGGTAAACTACAGCGACTAAAAGTATTTATATATTTCAATAAAAGTAAAAAGAAAGATTTACCCCGGGTACGGAACCGTCCTACGCCAGGTTCCCAGATTCCCTCTGCCAACCCTGTTACGTGTGACATGCAGATAAAACAAATATACAAAACAAAAATAATATTAAACAGACGAAACATATTCATATTTTTAAGTTAGCAAGATTTTTTTATGTAATATAAGCTGAATGGCTGCCCCACATACGATATTTAATATTTTATGGGCTTTTTAAATTGAATGGTGCTTTATGCAGACCTGGTTTCGAGATCGTAGGAGTACGCAGTAATCAGTGATAGTGGATTTTGTTTTATATATTACTTTTATATTACTTATTATGTACTTCAGTATATAATTATATACTCATATGTATATGTCAGTAAGAAGATATATACATATAAACATCTGTTAATTAATGAACTTGATGAATTCTATGGAAACGAGAAAAAATGAATTTTTCATTTTTCTTCTTAAAGTTCACACATAAAAATTACAGGCAATGACTAATTTATACTATAATTCAGTTTTAGTTTTCATCAGTATAGTTAGTATACCACATATCATATGTCGTGTTATAATATATAAGAGAACTAAGAAAGAGAGAGACTAAGGTTTGTAAAATTATTTTTGTATACATAGTATAAATAACAAAAAAATATCTCTTAATCAAACACAATCGGGATTATAGCCGATACTGTTTAAGTTTTATCACATAACATTTCATATACATATAATTGGTAAATTATAATTTTAGGATATATATTACTTCGATAAAAAATTAAAACTCAAATATTTTCTACCAATTTATTGTAACCACTATTCATTGATATTCTTCCATTAAAGATATATTACATAATATTTAATACACATTGAAATTTTATTTTTAAATTATTTAACTACAAGATCTTCGAGTTTACTTGTATATTCTTGCTGATTCCAATCTTTTATTAACTTTTTTTTGGAAACCCGACGGCTTGCTATAAACCATAATGTATAATTATTACTATAATAATATTATGAATAATTATTTACATCACAAAGTTCACACCACATCTCCAAAATATACTTAACACAATGTCTCAATGTCTCTAAAAGTATTGACGATCTACACTGTACGTCAAAATAGTACTGCCAAACATTTTCGTCAGACTTCTCTTATATAAGGTACATTTTCAGTGGAGCTTAAAGTTCTTTGGAGCCGAAAGCTCGCATCATGCGCCAGGGCACACCTGTGTGCCCTTGACTGCTTTACGCTATTCAATGATCGACAATTTTTTTAAGTTTTATTAAGAAATTGTTTTATATCTTACAAGAGAGTTGAAGATTGTGGTTATTATATAACAGGAGATATGCTAAGAACATTCCAGTATCTTAAATTAAAATTTAAGAAATTTAAGAAAGAAATTTTAAGAAGTAATTTATTAAGATTTTTTAGGTTTACGCTGTATTCTCCATATTGCAGGTAGAGAAAACTAACTGAATTTAGGAGACATTGCATGTTCAGCGGCGGCAATCACGCTCAATAGTAACCACTTATTTTAAAGTATTTTTATACTTTTCTCACATATTATGATCATGTTATTTTAATATACAACTATTATGATTTTCGTCCAACGACAGATTCAAAGCGGCGCGGTTTGAAATCCTCTTCTATTTCTTTTCTCTCTCGCCAAGTGATAATTCTAAGCAATTATTCTCTCAAATAAATCTTTGGGTAGCAAGAAAAGAAGAGAAAAGAGCGGAAATTTGTAAAAATCTCCCTACAGAGATTCATTAAGCAACAACAAGTTGTAACAAGCATATATAATTCCGACGTAGCCTGATGAGAACCTATGGCTTTCCAAGAGTTGAAGGTTCAAATCCTGCTACGATCAAATTTTAATATTTTCGAAAACGTATTTAACTTAATTATCAGTTTTAATTTCTCATATTTTTGTAAATTTTCGTATTTAGAAGGTAAAAAGTAAGTAAGTATTAGTTATTTATCAATTCTCCATTTCCCTACTAAATAATTGTGAACTAAATTGTATTTCAAATTTTCTGAATGAGTTACATAATATATCGTAGTTTGTAATTCTGTTATAAACAATAACAGGAATCTGCCTTCAGACTAATGCAATAAGTCGAAATTGCGTTCAAATGTGCCGGACCGTGAGCTAAAGTAAAGCGTTATTCATATAACTTAAAATTTACTCAAAATTATGAGGAAATTTAGTTAGTAACTTAATAAAACAATACATCTTTTGATAAAAATTGGTTAAAAATTAGGTTACAATATAAATATTTCTAACAAAGGCTTTGTTGAAAAAAAAATTGTCTATGGTTAGGTTATAAGAGTAGATATGCATATCAGGCTTATTTTATTACCAAATGTGCATATTATAAAATTTAATAAATAAATATTATATGCAATTTAGCAATTTTAGTGACTGTAAGTTTATTCATTCTATTTGATAGAATGTACCTGTTTTCTGTTTCTATTTTTTTCTATCATTTCTCTATTTAATAAATAATTTATATTTAATGGTGAAAATATATTTTATATGAAACAAGCTTTACGACACAATAGACTCATCAAAAGCTAGTTTGCAAATACTTGAGCAGTTAGCTCGAATTAGTACAGTCTGTAATGTCATCCACAGAATCGTTGTACATGCAGTTTAATATAACCTTTAAATGTAACGGAAATAAGAGCTATTGTAGTTTAAATGTAAATTAATGGAAGAAGAAAAGCTATGGAAGATTATGGCATAGGAGTACGTCAGACTTTAGAACTTTGGCAAGTCTTAGGTTACGACGTAACTACTCCATCAATAGTAAATGTTCTCAACTATAGATAAGTGTATTACGAATATATTATAACCATGTAATATATTTATTATTATTATATATTTATATAAATGACACATTCTACGTTCCCGGGATAACTATGGGCTCATGTACAGTGGATAAAAAACAATTAAGATAATAAATACCTTTGAAGCTATTTTTTTTTTATTATTATTATTCATTTTCAATTTGAACCAGTTGTTCCTGGGATGAGGGCGTTCAGTTAAACAAACTTTGTATGAATATGAAAATAATTTGAGAAGAAAAATTAACCATTATTTTGCTAAATAAATAATAAAATATAATCTAGTAAGATTGTAGTTAATGAGTAATTTTGTACAATGGTATAAAATTATGTTCACAGGCGAAACATGAGAGAGAAATTGAGATTATTCTTTGTAAACTTAGATGTACACCGAGATTTTTTCTTTATTTTCTACTGAATGTTTGAATTTGAGCCATTGCAAGTCCAGTGGTTGAACTTAACTCCACACGTCGTCTTAGCTTAAATATATAAGTATTATGTATTATAATGTATTAAAATAAAAAGTTCAACCTCAAAGCTTTTGGCAGCGGAAAACATAAGGGAAAGAAAAGACGTACATGATGCCAAATATCCAGCGGCGTCTTTGTGAAACTTTGCTCAGATTTGGATCTTAATGGAATAAAACTTTGTCAATTCATAGTGAATAATAACTTTGAATACATTTTGATGTTATATCACAAAAATATGTACATTTTTTTTCGGCTTCTTCAAGTAAAGTAAAGTTTCTTCATAAATAATAAAATATATTTTGGTAAAAATGTATTTAATTTTAATTTTGGCCTACAGAAAGTTGTGCTTACATTTTAAACTGCATATTTCGATTTAGATCGAACCGAGAACTGTCGTGTATCAAGTTCTCTGATCTCTCTGTCACCAATACATGGTTCATATTATAAAATGAGCATTACAAAGTTAGGGGAAAAAAACTTGTAATTTATGTCAAATTTCGTAACAAACAGGCTCTAATATTTTCTGGTTTCCACTTGTGAGCAGATTAAATTTTCACCTTCAGCTAACTGAAAAAAATCCATTATTTCCGCCAGATGTCACCAAAATCAAATGTCGTTGGAACAGAAGTACTGTGGATGCGATGCTGTGTAATATATCTGTGGTGTCATAAAATTCATTCTAATTATCGTGAGTAATATATATTATATAGTTTATCTAAAGCGTGTATTTTATCATTTCCGACTTATTAAAAGTCTTTTCTTCTATTCGTAATTCTATAATATCGACAAACTCATAAAGTCGTCGCTATTGTATAAAAGGTGTACAGAATGTACATTGTACATATTAAAATACAAGTTAATGATTTGAAATCAACAAAAATATAATAAACAAAATACATATTTTAATAATAAAATTAATTATTTTTATACATTAAGGGTGTGTAGTACACATTTAAAATACCATATCATAAATTAATGTATGTAACATATAAATTATCATTGTATTAAAGGTACTAAAACTATATCAATAATATATAAACTGAATACAAGTAAAATCTTCATATAAAACTAAAATTCTAACAATATCTCTTCACATTTCCATATTCCGTGACCGTATCACAGAAACAAAGTTTTTTTAATCCATCTAGACAGACAGACAGACATTAATCAACGTCGATCAGTGGCAGACGAGAAAAAATGGAAAATCACGTCGAGCCTTGTGCCTCGTGCCTCGTACCTCGTGCCTCCGCCAGCGCTTCCATTGTCTCTACAAATAATTATGTGCTCGACCATTGATTGGTTTTGCGATTGGATTTTGATTTCGATCGTTATTTTGATTGAGTGTTAGTGTAAATTGTTTATTATAATAATAAATAAGGAGAGCATCTGAACGTTGTGGGTTCGATTCCTACTTGGCGAAATTATTGTTCTTTTGCTGCCTTAGCAAGACTAGTGGTTTTGAACTTCACCATACAATACGGACCTAGAGAAATGTGTCTCTTATATAGTAAATTCTGTCTAACTGCCTACTCTGGTGTGTGGGAAACAGCGAGAACATAGTATCAAGATACCACGTACTCCGTTTTCCGCCAAAAAGTCGTAAAGACAAGTTGTTACTAACAGAAGCTAAACCAAGATTATTAAAATATAAGCTTCACTAGAAATGATTAGATAGATAGATAGATAGATATATTACAAATATGCACCGCACCGAAACCATAATGTTAGAACGAACAGAAATTTCCCAATCTAAAATTCTAATTACCCCCGTGGCTGTATTAAAACTGGTGGCGCGATTGTAGAGACTTTTCACACTAACTCTCCCTGACAATTATCATCTAATATGAGAAAATAATTTTTTTTTTATATTTCAATTTTTTTTAATATATAGATTATATAGTATTTCTATGTTATAAATATTAATTTTATAGTAATTATAAGAATTTATTTATATATAAACGTTAGTGTGATAAATCTGGCTTCACGATACCGGAGTTAAATCAACAAAATAAGAGACAAACAAACTTTGCATATTTCGCTATTAATAATTAGGAATCCTCTATAGCGGGAAATGTAATTTATTCCGATTTTCAGGTTCGAAAACTTGCGCCGCGGCGAGGAAAATGCCGAATTATTTATCTACGATGGCTTTTGTTATTAATAAATTGTGAAAGTTAATATTCGGCGGGGTTTACTGAAATATATTATATGTATTTTACTTATTTTTAAGTTATCACAAGAAGAACTAAGTCACTGAGACTTACTTTTATCTCAATTTAGATGCTTAACTGCGTTATACGCTAAGTAAATAAAGTAATTAGAACGTGATATCGTCAAATATGTCTGTATAACCGTTCTTTTATAACTAGTTTATGTACATTTTATGCATAGGAACGAAATTATTAAGTAACAACTTAATACTAGTAACTTAATAGTAGTAATATATTTTTCACAGCCTCACGCTGTATCCCGCGGGTTGGTAGAGGGAACCTCGTGTCAAGTGTCAAGTGAATTCGGTGAATTTTGAAGGCAAATATATAAACAATAATTCATTCAACACCTCGACTGTCGTAATGTGTACCTATTATTTTATTACATAAATTTGTAACAGAGCACTTAAATTTTATTAATTTACGACATTTGTAAAGATTTACTATATAATTTCAATGAAAATAAGATGACGAATTTTCATAGGCGTAATAAAATTATGTAAGGTTATTATACTAAGAACCAAAGAAGAAGCTACGTAGCGGAGCGTCTCTACGAAGTCTTCTACGTCAGTAGACGGACGTCGTTCTGGCCTTTCGTGAATCAAGTTTTTGATAAAAATATTTATTTCCTCGCGTTTACTTTGTATTATTCTTGTAATTTCAAGCTGTATTTGCTAAATCTGCTACATGTGTGGGTAGATACAATCAGGTGTTAAGAAACTCCGTTCCCAACTCTCAATTTTTACAACACTTTACCTTGTTACGAGAGTGAGAAAATGAAAATAATTCATTCCCCTGAACATGTATAGAACCCATACTGACGTTTTTATAGAAAGATGCCATTTCAACACATTGGCCTCTTTATTCAATTATTAAAAGCCACCTTAACGGTGTATCACAGCAGGGTAGGCCTCTGCCTACCCTAGCATTAAGACAATCCATTCAACCATTTACATTATATGTACATATATAATATAAATTAACATGAAATATAACGTTTTATTTGTAGCACCCTTACTAAAATCGCCGGAGAATTATAAATTATTTTAATTTTCTCTACCTAGTTCCTAGCTCATCATTGAGTTCTACTACCCACCATGCCAAATCTCGAAAATTGGGCGACCCATGGTGAGTATCATAACACAGCTATATACTCTCGTATACATTAATAAGCTATAAAAATACATATATATTATAAAAAATATATTAAAAACAAATCAATGAACAATTGTTACAATGTAAGACGCGAAAGCTCACCACACCTCCTCAACTTACGTATTCGGTATTACTCGGTCGAGGAGCGTCGCGACTTGTCGGCGCTGACACGCACCACTGCGCGCATAGCGTTATGAGATTTACTAAAGGATTACCGACTCGGGTACACTTGATTATATTAGAATTCACCTTGTTAATGCTATTTTGTTGTACTTTTTACCAAAAAAAAAGACTAATTATTAAAAAAAATACTTTTTCTATTCTCAAAGTGGAATAACACTTAAAATGTTGAAAAGTTCTAAAATTATTTGTTTTATGTAACTACTGTAGCTTTATATAACCAGGAGATTAACTTTCTAATGTAGTTGGAAAGCTTTTGATTCAATACGATGGATGAGAGTTCAAATATATGTGACTCCCTCTGTGTACCCTGCTCTTGCGGGATACGGCGTACACCCGAAGAAAACCAAAACTAAATATATAAATAGTAAACGCTAAAAGGGCTCTGTATTCCTAAACTATTCAGCGAAGTATTTTCAAACTGCGGCGCCGCGCTAAGAACTGACGCAGACTGACACGCACTTGAAACTTGCGCGAATTGCGAATATTTTATTATGTATCTGTGAGAGTTGTTGATACTAATGGTATATGTTTTAAATCAAAATCAGCTTTACAATGTATTCCGCACACAGCAGGGTAGGCAGAATGAACCTAGTGTTAAGACACTCCGTTCCCCACTTTCTGCCAAATTCTGGTTGCATTGCGTGTTGTGTGGCAGAACTCTACGCCGTCCTTTGCCTCAACACCAGAGCAAAGAAATGGAAATTTAAATGTAAATAAATATTTCACTTCCTCTAGTGGGGATGTAACCCACAACAGTCGAGTTACAGTCTCACTCTTGCGCCACTGCGCCGTTGCTAAGACTTATGGCTTATGTGTTTTTATATATATTTCACTTCACTCTGTTTTCTGCATGTAGCAGGGTATTTATATTATGCGTATTGTTAAAACATTCCTCTCTCCATTTTCCACTAATTTCTAGAGGTACGGAGCCCTAACAAACCAAATATAAAATGAACCCTTGTCTTTATAATTTGATAATATTGACAATAAATTAAAAGAACTGTCCGTCTATTTTTTTTTTTTTTTTTATCGTTGATAGGTAAGCGTTTGACCACTGTCTAACCTAATCGTAGGTAAAGACGAGGTCTAAGATGTAGCACGCTTACCTAGAAGAACCCTATTCACTCGACTCTTAAAGATCCCCAGATTGTAGTTATCGGGAAACACGGCCCCAGGCAGCGCATTCCATTCCTTGGCAGTACGTACGAGGAACGAAGACGCAAAGCGCTTGGTACGGTGTGGTGGAATATCTACCGTGAAACGGTGCCGTCTACCCGAGAGTCGCGTTGTCCGATGATGGAAAGGGGAGGGCGGAATAAGTTCGAATAATTCCGATGCACACTCACCAAAGTGTAACCGGTAGAACACCGAGAGACCTGCAACTTTTCGCCTGTGCTCAAGGCTTTGAAGCCTGGCTTTGACCAGCGAATCGTTACCTATGAGCTTGATAGCTCGACGCTCAATAACCTCCAACATCTGAAGCTGGTACTTGGCAGATCCATCCCAAAGATGAGAGCAGTATTCCATACACGATCGGACTTGCGCTTGGTATAAATTGAGCAGCTGTCCAGGTGTGAAATACTGTCTCACCTTTGCGAGGATACCCAGCTTTTTGGCTGCCGCCTGGGCTTTTGCCTCAATGTAGGCACCAAAATTTAGAGTAGAGGTCAATGTAACGCCAAGGAGCTCGAGCCGGTCGGTGATCGGCACAGATACACCCCGGAAAGACGGAGTCAGGTTGAATTGGCTCCGTTTAGCGGAGAAGAGACACGCCTGTGTTTTGGTGGCGTTGAACTTAACCAGATTGGCATCGCCCCAATCGGAGACTGCCTGTAAGGAACAGTTTAGACGCTCTACCATGGCCTCCCTTTGAGCCTGGATTTCGGCACCACTGGTTCGTGCATTGGACATGTAACACTCTACAACCGTGCTGTCGTCTGCGTACCCAAAGGTACCGGGCTTCAGCAGATCATTGATGTGCAGCAGGAAGAGGGTACGAACGCACGAACTCTATGAATAGCAAATAAATCTCAATTAATAAAGCTAAATAAGATAAACTAATTATTCTACACTTGTAATGTGTAGTTCTTTACTACAGCTCCAAATATATATCAAATCAAATTGCAGTGCAGCGACGCGGCGAGGGCGACGTGACGACGTCCGCCCTCGGAGCCCCGCTTGATGCTTAATACATTATATTTCTGCAGTTTACGTCTGATAGTTGCTGAAATACATGTAAATATGTAACGACCTTTAGCTCAGTAGAAAATATTCGTATACTAGATTGTTATGAGTTTGATTCTCATTTGGTGATTTTTTTATTGTTTTAAAACATCTCAGCTGTCTCGGTTTAACTATATTAAACGAGGAGTTTCGCCACTATTTCCGTAATATCTCGTTTACTTTTATATTAATAATATTTTATTTTAATATATTTTTTATTATTTTAAGTATTATACAGATAGCAGCTACGTCACTCGTTCTCCATTTGTCGTTTCTCCAATAACTTAAAAGTTATTATAATATAATTATTAAAAGAACAAAATATTTCCTTAATGCGTAGAAAAAATTCTTTTTGTACTATTTCCATACCTTAAAATACGATAAAGTTAAAAAATAACACATACTGTATACATAATATATATAAAAGAATTATACCTACCGTAGGCAGGAGTTATCTCGCGTGATGACAATTGGAGGTAAATCAACCGGCCACGCGAAAATAGGAACCTTATTTCATCTTAAACAGCATCTGATGGGGTGACCACGAAAATATGGCAATATTGCACTTTTACATATGTTTGAGTTAGTTTGTAGAACGTATATTGGCATTTTTATATAGCCTTACCATAGAATCTCTACTGTTTTGTTTAAATAAATTATATCATTATATTAGAATGTATTGTAGAGCTTCTCTTTAGAAGAAAACATATATTATATAATGTGAGTAAATTAATTAAGCAAAAAAAGTATGTAAATGTAATAAAGATTATTTTCCAAAGCTGTCACACATAGGTGATGGTGACTGGAAAAGCAATGGTTGTAGACGCGACACCACTCAGGGTAATAAATTACCAACTTCAGTCCCTTGTTTTGGTAAGACAAAGCGCGGTGTTAAGTTACGTCACTCACTATTTCATGAATTCAAACAAAAAAAGGGGAGAACGAAATAAAAAAATTGCTCTGGAAAAAATATCCCATACAATAAAAACAGCCAACTCCACACACATAGCAGAGACACGAAACCATTTCCTCGGATTCGTATCTAAGAATATTCCATAGAAATATAATTTAATCCGAGCACAATGGTGGCATTGGGAGGCAGACCGCGTGAGCGCACACTTGTACGGGGTATTTGAAGAAATAAGCTTTTTGTGAAAATATGCGTTTTGTAGATACTCACTGTACTAGAAAATTGTGATTATGTGAACTTACGTTATGGTTTATTCTATGCTAATTTAATTTTAGTTGTAAAATATGTTCAAATATTCGAAACAATTTGTGTCGTGTGACGGAACTCAACACTGCGTAAAAATATTTTCAATTAAATTAAGATAAGATAGATATTTTATTTATATTTAAATACAACTAGATTTCGGACTTAATATTTTTCATAAACTTAGAATCTAATTATGTAAACATTTTGAAGGTTTATAAACCGATATTAAGTAAAAAACTATGTACTATACATAATATATACATAGATCTAATAGTTGTATGTTTATACATATAAAAATATTAGACGGACTATTTTCTAAACATTTAGTTAAAAATACAGGTAAAAAAAAATAAGTTCAAAAATGGAAGTCTGAGAGCAATGGCGAATTTCTCGTGGCGGCTTTAAATCCTGAAGTTGGAATAGGATTTGAGATCACCACAGTTTGTATTCAGTCGACTCGCTAGACCTTTGCGATATACGAAAGCTTTCGAAATGGATAAGCCAAAAGTAGATTTTATTGAAATATTTATGATAATATCATGTTATTTTACATTTTAGTTAGATCACAAGTATAACCCCCCGCCCCAACCTTTCTGCCAAATTCTATTGAGACATTGAGATATATAATAAATTCTTCTTTAATTTTTACATAAATTTGTTTTAATAAATTGTATGTATTGTTGCGTAATAAATTTTTGCAAATTATTATATATATATTGTACAATATTTTATTTTACATCATTGTAATACATCGTATTTATACTATTTCAAGGTTATCTTTTTTTTAATCCTTTGCAAAGACCAAAGTAAAGCCTTAACTTCTCCAAAAAAAAATAAATATCAATATTCTTACATGCAAGTGAAGAACACAGCACGTGGCGCTGTCACGGTTCTTTGGTCACGTTGGAACTCACTATATATAAGTTTTGTATGAACATATATATGTTCGTAATATCGAATGTGACTCGGGCCTATTGTTACCGAACAATGGCAGCAGATTATATTTTTATTAAAGATCCTCCTATTTCTTTAAGATGTTCATCTTTTTCACATTTACTAACGAATTCTATATTATACTCGTAAATGTGAAAAAATGGAAGCGGTATTGAAATTAATTTTTCTTTTTTTTTTTAGGTTATCCGATAAGGCAGAGGGCACCTGGGGAACTATTTATTGTCTCTATTGGAATCGAACCTACAACTTGTCGCGATTACAGTAGCATACATAAAATCATAACTTCAATATGATATTAAACGTAATATGAATCACTGACTCACATTTTCAAAGACAAGAGACCTGTCAAAGAGCGCCGCAATAAACTTAATTACTGATACGTTGTATGTAACGTAACCAGTAAGTATGATTTATAGGAAGACAGGTTATATGAAGATACAAATATATAATTGTATACTAAACTTCCTTATTATACTGCTATACTTATTACATACTTATTACATATAACATTGTAGGATTCAAGATTTTATTTGATTTATCGCGCTAATTAAAAGTACACGGTCAGCTCTACACTGTATCCCGCACACATAGCGGGATAGGCAGAGGGAACCTGTGACCTAGTATTAAGATACTCCGTTCTCATCAGGACACTTCTATCCTCCACGAAACGACTAATTCAATTATATATATATATATATATATATATTTGAAGTATTAAATTACTTATTATCGGTATAGTTCTCTAATTTCTGGAGACTTATAGGAAGATACTCTACTAAAATATATTTATTAAAATAAATTATATAACTTAAAGCTTGTTTAATTAATATAACATGTACTCTACGCCTCGCTTTTACTGTCAGATGTTCAGTTAATTACTAACTAATTACACACGTTACGGGCACAAGGTAAAGCCATGCTCACACTGGATGTTTGTTCGTTATACCTACATACTATTTACTTCTTCTAAGTATATATTTCAAGTAATTATCTACTAGAGAAATATTCATAATTAAATAATCCTTTCATTAATTATTTTGATTTTATTATTATGATATAATTGCATTTTGAGCGGTTCAACTCAACGCTGTACTTATACCTGAGCAAATCTGTATCTTGATGCCTGAGCAAAGAAATTATAATCTTTCAATAATTTCAATTGTCAGACATTTTTTACAGGCAAATGCTGCGCAGCTGCGTCAGGACATGACATCTTTCTACATGAAAAACATGAAATATATGATAATTTAAATCTAAAATTATATGTGAGATAATGTTAAAATTTGTTTACACTTTCACACACATCCTACTAAACAGATTTAGATGAAATTTTACAATAATATCTATACACAAGCTAAATTATTTATAAAACCTTGTATAATTTGGCCACTATATTATATAACAATAAGTTTGAGCGGGCGAAGTCAAGTCTAGGCCGCTAGTATATTACATAATAATAAATAGTAATTTCTAAACAGCGTTTACCGATAGGTTATTCGCCGGCAATATTTCCGTGTCGCCGCGCGTAAATTTCTCATCAGGCGCAATTCCGATCGGTCGCCATCGCCGCTCGCTCGTGATGCAAGTGCATCTCGTAATTGCTGCACACGGCTCCTTGCCAATTTATAGGAAATAGATTTTAAATTAGAGCTGATCTGGTGGGTTATCTTTGAAGATGTATGCAAGGTTTTTTTTTTAAATCTAATTTTTAATTCTAAGACGATCTCTAATCTTATAGAAATATAAATTATAATAAAATACTCGTCAATTAGGTTTATAAGGATTCCTAAGCGTTTTTGGATATAGTTTGAAATTTTAATAAAAAAACGAGGAATTGGATTCCGACACTAAAAAGAAATTTCTCGAATTTGATTAAACTTCACTTTAAATTAACTTTGGTCAAATTATCAATTAAATTAATCTGTTATCTTATACATTTAAATTACATTTTTGCATTAAAAGTCTTTCTTGTCGGTTTGTAGCAAAAGTTTTGCCATTCAACACGAGATGTCTCTAATTGAGTGGTAAATTGAGAACATGAGATTAATGACAAAATTTTCTATATGTTTCAAAAAAATCCTAAAGTTATAAAGATAAACATCTTATAAATAATATTGTGCCGTTTTTATACATTAAAAATATCTGCATATTTGTGTGACAAATATGTTTGTTTTTCTTTAATTATATCAATTATGATTCCATCTTCACTAAGGCAATATATTATTTCCATTTTTCCGCTTCATTGACTTTAATGACACGTCTGTAGTTCAAACTTTAATTAAATAAAATTTAAAACTCATATAGAAAAATAAACCTAATTTAAATAAAACAACTTCCTTAGATAATCTTACAAAATCGTTTGCTTAAACTAAACTACAAACTTAATTTGCACTAATTAATTATTTGATACATATAAAGTCGAGTGCGGAGCAACGCCATCTATCCTGCAGACGTAATGGAGCGGACGGGGGCGCGATTAACAAATGACGCTTAAAATTCAACCTTTTTTCGGGCTAAGCTAATGGTCCACGAGTAAATAGCTGCTTTTTATAGCCAAATGTGTACTAAGATTTATCGTCGGACGCTTTAACAGGATTTTGAATAAGTTATAACGATCTGGATTTTTTGTTTTAAGTATCTTTTTAAGCGGTATGTAGAATTTATGGGTTTACAAGGGCTATTTGATTGAAGGTGGTCTAGTTGTTTAGTGTCTGTTCTAGTAGAATTAAAGCTCTATAGTACTTCGGTATAAGAAAAAGGGTAAGTAATAAATTATCCTAATTTTTACATTTTGTTATATAAATTATTTAGATATGTATAAAAATTTAAGAAAACAAGGGAAACTTTAGACTTTTCAGCCGTGTGGTCCCGGCTTAGAATAGGATCACCCTGGTACTGTCGGTGTCGTAAGAGGCGACTAAAGTACGTGTGGTAGAGTCACGTCGCCAGTAATGGCAACACGCATGGGCAGACTCGACCGGATTTAATACCACCCCCGGCATTTTAAACCGGCGTGAAGTAGTGGCCCTTGCCACTGCGTTTCGCATTAGGTAATGCCGGGCCCCGGTGCCCTTCATCTCCACCTTAAAAGGCTGGCAACGCACCTGTGGCTCCTCTGGTGTTGCATGGGGTCGTGGGCGGCGGTGATCACTTACCATCAGGTGACCCGAACGCTCGTTTGCCTTGTCCTCTCCCATAAAAAAAAAAAAAAAAAAAAAATACCTTTCATTTCATAATGTATTCTTTCTATTATTTGCGTTTAACTATGTATTTAGTTAATATTTTGAATGAAAAAAATATCTCGGGTCAGAATTGACGAACTGTCGCATCAAATCATATATATCTTATACTGCAGTACAGAATTTATTAACTGTAAATTTCATCTCTGCTATGTTCCAATTATTTGCCTGCTTGAACTACATGATGATTTATTTAATAAAATGAAATGAAGGCTATTTCTATTATGAAAATTATAATACTTATCGTAATTTTCATTAGGGTTTTTGAACATCTCAGAGTTAAAAATACAGTTCGGCGGTAAATGGGAAACGGAGTGTCTTAACACTAAATTCCCTCCCTCCTTTTTCCTGCCCTACTGTGTGCGGGATATAGTGTGAAACTGATTTGATGTGGAATCAATTTTAACACCAAATAGAAACACCAAATAAAGCTTATAATTTTACTTACCATTACAATTGATACAGTTCCTTAAATTTCGGTAGAGTCATGCCTTTACAAGTATTGTATTATATTACTTGTAGGTACGTTTCTTCGAATTATTTCATCCGCAACATGATAGGCCTTTTCATGGTCGATTAAGTTAGATAGGTACAGAGATTAAATGTCGACGACGTTCTCATACTTTAAATTATTAACGAAAGAATAAGCCGAGGTAGTTTATTATGAAAATCAATCAATAATTTGTGTGCAGTGACATAATAACTCAGTAAACCAAACTAGAATGGCAGAGTATTTTATGACAGTAGAAGTAGATTCGATTTTGAATTTATCAGTGGATAAATTCAAAAGACAGAGAGAATTTAGTGTTAAAATACTTTGCATGTTGAGTGACCGGACTCTAACCCATTTTATCTTGCCTGAGCATGGTAATATTAAAAACATTTATTGCCCCGAGTGGAATCGAACACACAACCATCGGTTCACACCAGGTGTTGAATTTTATATCCAGGTCTAGGTTAGTTTACACAAATAATAATTTGAACATAACGGGAATCGAACCAACGCTTTCTGGAAACCATCTCGTACGTTATATACAATACTTATCTTTCTTATTTGAAAAAATTAAGTAAAGACAATTTATACATTTTATAGGCAATAAATACAAATAAAGCGAATAAGCTCTGATGAAACATATTTCTACAAATTTTAAGGAAACTATTCTGCTGCGGGATGTGCATGGATATGTTATAAGCAATAATATATATTAATTATTTATTTATTACATATTATTACTTTTATAATAAGACGCCATTATATATTTTATAATTTATTATGAGCGTATATATTTACAATAGATATTGATTTGGAAATTTACTACCGTAGAATAGATAAGTTGTAAAACCACTATAAATAAAAGATAGATAATAGTAGTACACAACCAATATATTTTATCTATATTCAATTAGGTACTTAGAAGCGAGTTTTAAAGATTGATATATGTATGTAGTATGAAGCATGCGTTGTAGAAGAAAGAGCTAATCTGTCGAAATAATAGCGAATACTTTTTTATTTATTATTATTAAATAAATAATATTTACATAATATTATAATTATAAATATATAAAAAACACGTAAACTACGAAAATTAGTTTTGACGGCAGTGTTCATTGCAATATAAGTTTAACAAACGAGATGTATCATTTTACTAAGTATCTTCGTACATCTTTGGTATACATTCTTTTATAGTACTAAATTATATCTATATTATAATATAAGTACATACTTATAATAAATATATTTGTGTACATAAAATATGCCATTATGAAGCATTCCGCTTGAAAAATTAATATATCAATATTGTCAATTAACTATGGAATAAATAATCATATTATTCGTAGATGTATATTTAATTGCTATTCGAAAAACTGTTAACAAAATTAGAAATTTTTCTTGTGGTGATTTTCTCTAGAAGCACGTTGGAATCGAACCTGCAATCAACTTGGTACTCCAGTAGTTTAGGCTTTTTATTTTAACTTCTAGTTGCAAAGGGTGGTGTAAATTGGCTTTATTACCTGTAATTCTTACTAAATTTGGCACATTCTTATTCCCATTACATTACCATCAACATATATAGATACATTTCATAAATTCTATAATAGAATACATTGATAACCTTATATACTTTAACAATATCATAAAAGCTGTGCTAAATATTTAATATATAAGCGAAGGACAAATATCAATGAAAGAACATATCTATATAATATTTGTTTACTTTTATATCACATCGAGTACATCTCGAGCTAAAATTTGAGTACACAGTAAGAAAATACAACATCAAAACAACGTATAAACAGAAGGACAACCAAATATTTTTGAGCAATCGTAATTATAATTGAAGATAACTTTCCGAAATCATTTTTTCTTATTGTCATTTACAAGACAATTGTACGCAAAAAATTTACATCTATATGTAAAATTAATATAATATATTATTCTAGATTTTTCTTTCCATTTCTAGAACACTGTATATGAGTTGAATATGTATATAAGAATGGTATGATATGTTTTATGTACTATAAGTTAAAGAAATTAATTCTCATAAGTGTTCAACAACCACTGTTTAATGCACACGATTACGCTAACTCCTATATACATGACGACATTGAAAATTGGTAACCTTACATCTTTAGAGATTACTTTAGGCCTGCAATTTAATAGCGATTACCCAGGTCGTGGCTAGACTAACAATAGAATAACGTCGAAACTCTATCAAAATCGATCTAGACGTTTGAATAGTCAACCGTACCGAGATCGGTTGTAATAACAAAGCTATATTATGTATGAGATATATTCTTAGTAAGTATTACACTAATAATACATTTCCTTATTGGACCAAACATTAGCGTCTAAACCAATTCCTTAAAAACATTATTACTTGCGTAAGTAATTAAAAAAAAATAAAACAGAAATATACAAACCACTATAAATATAACAGCCGTCGGAGTTTAACTATTCCATAGCAAGAATCCGATTATCTAATATACAAAATACATTGGTGAACATATCTAATAATATATAGAGCGGGCAAATGCATTTAATAACTTATTCAATAAAGCCATTTTTCTATTTTTTTTTTATATATAAATAAAAAACTATAAAGAAAAGAAGAAACTATAAAGAGAAAAACGGAATAGAAATATTTAATATTTGCCCTCTTTATGTATTACTGTCTGTTATCAAAGGATATGGTGCAAAATGAGAGTACAAAACCCATAATACAATAATTAAAACGTCAATATTCTCCTACACCCCATCAACAATTGTTTACTTAATATCAAATCGTAAAATCACTAAAATTCGAGTTTTTCATACCATATACAATAATATTATACATATATTGAAAAACTTAAAAGAGTTTCTTTTTCTTCGAATGACTCTTTTTGGTCTACAAAAAATTTAAAGAATTTTTTTTTTATGGTTAAAATATAACTTAAAGAACTGTTCTGAAGAGATAACTTAGTTTAATTTTAAATATAATAGACTAGTGAACAACGTTTTGATAATCCCTAAATATAAAGATAGAGTCGAAGAAACAAAATCTGAACGATTTGGAAGACTTATCCAATAAATTTAAGCCAATTAATTTTAGGCCTTAAAATTTAACCTGAATTTTCAAAATCAATAGTCATTTTCAAAAAAAAAATCTTTATAAAAAATTGCATTACAATATCATATCTTTACGAAAGTAGTCTGTATATTTAAACTTATATAAATTTCAATGTTGCCTCCATAGCTTCTGGTCTCGACAACTCGCCAAAGCACGAATATCAGAGAAGAATATCTACATATTAAACAAATGTATATTCAATATTTCCTTTCGAACAATACTATAAACCTACAAATAGTGAACGTTACCTTTTTCACAATTCTTCAGTAGATGCTATGGGCGCTTTTAGGAGTGGATTTCTGGGACTTCTAGAACCATCTGGATTTTTCTGGAAATCTTCGTTAGACAAGGAAGCAGGCAGGGGAGCTATTTTTAACTGATGGCCGTTCAGCTTAATTTCGGTAATGGAATGTGATCTGCCGTGATTGACATTAACTTTTTCTTTATTTGTGGTGGTCATTGGGTCGTGTGTTGGTGTCTTTGCAACGTTTGGGGGAATTCTTACTCTATTCGCTTGTTCTCTTAATGCCATTTGGTATGCTACTTCGAAAGCCTCACCCAGTGTTAGGATAACTTCGGTCGCTTGATCCTGAAAAATATAAAGATGAACGATACAGTCAATTTTTAATCAAATAAAAACAAGGTAAATTTTTATTTAATTATAGTAAAAATAAACAATTACCATCGTAGCAACTCTGAACACGTGACAGTAGTGGCTTCTCGTAGTGTGATCTTTAGTGATATAGGCGAAGTGAGTCAGGTCGTCGGCGTCTTGACACGCACAGTGGATGTTGCGGATTTCGTGTTCACAAACCAACTCCTGAGGGCAATTTTTTTATATTAAACATTTATCTTAGAAATTAATTGCTTTGATTATATAAATTACTTTTATATTGTTACTTATATTATAACTTTTATAATTATATATAATATATATAAATTTAACTTTTTTTTTTAGCGTCACGCTATATTCTTCACACAACAGGGTAGGCAGATAAAATGGAATATAATGATTCAGGCGGATGTGCGGAGTTGCCGCGCTTTGCCTCGATACCAAAATGAACAAAATGCGCCACGACTGGCCACAAATTTTGATTTAAACAATTTTAATAAAAAAAAATAAACAAAAATGTTAGATAGAAACATCAAAGCCACGAAAAAATTATAATGATTATTTTGTTTGTATCCAATCAATACCGTTTCATTTCAAAATTTTCCACTCAAAAAAATATTTACCTCTCGAAATATTGTTACATTTAAAACACGATATAAATGAAAATAAATTTCGAATTTTTGTTTTATGCGCACAATGGCGGCAGAAACACTAATTATCCTGTTTAACTAACCGTGATCGCCTTCTGACATAAAATTCATCCTCGAAAAAATAATACAACAAAAAAATACACAATCCTTTTTTCTAAGAAATACAAAGGATAAAGTGGACCGATGGAGTGTGAACGGTGCACCATAATTAAAAATCAAATGGAAGAAATCGGGGCATTTAGTGATACCCTGAGGGAGTGGGATGTGCCCTTTGAACGGTTGGTTGGTTCTCAAAGAAACAATTTAGAATCTTTACATAAACAATATAGAGCAAAATAGAGAAATATGTTATAGATATTTGCTCAAACTATATTATTATACTTTTGTATATTGTAATATCCACTTTTAGTTTAATTTTATTCAAATATTCCGGTTCTAAACATTACGTGTGTAGAGCTAATATTAAAACACATAGAGGTGATAGTATCGCAGCAACACAGTGGTGGAAGACGAGTTCGATTCCCAGCCAGGGTCATGCTGCTTTGAATTCCATGATTCAATGCTCAATGTCTCGTTAATTGGACAGTTCATGGGATCAGTTAGTGTGTTATATAATATGATATTATGAAGAAAAATCAAATTAAGGTCAGTTGGCATATTAAAGTATACTTACTCTAGTAATAGTATTTAGGAACTTGACTCCTCTATAGCTGATGGAGAGTATAATATCAGGCGAGTCACGGGGTTCTTTGGTAGATTTCTTTAACTTCTGAATGGATTTCTTGGTGGATTCCGTACCACGAAGCTCTTTCACCACAGTTGATCCTAAATACTATAGAAAAAAAGAGTTTATTATGTAGAAAAAACTACTTTGCCATATTAACCATTTAAGTAAGAACATTTTATTCAAATAGAAAGTTTTAATATAAGCCATTATAAGATATTAATAAAACAAATTTTTTTTTTTGTTATTATTAGTTTTTCATAACTAAATTAATAAGTAGACGCTAAGCCCAAGTATCTTTTTGTATTAATGAGAAGGAAATAAATATGCGGTAACTAGAGAACCTCCTTCAATTTCATTGGCATAAAAGTATAACTTACATTTGCAACATACGTCACGGCTCCAGTAACCAACACAAATGGCTGATGCTTCCACTGAGTCTTCAGGGCTCCTGGAACTCCAACTAGAAGTTCTGAAGGCGCTCTGATCTCCAGATCTGAAGGTCTAGGTGGTTGAGGAGCGGGTCTGTTCTTCTTACTTCTTTTCAAAGTCTCCCCGCCAGGAGGCGCGAGACTTGGTACCACGGGAGGTGGTACAGGTTTCAAATTCTCAGATGGAGGTAATTTTTCTTTGATTTCTTCTTTTAGCTGTTGAATATTGTTTTTCTATAACAAAATCATTCCCTATTATCATAACAAATATTTCGTTCGTCAGAATTAAGCACTTAGAATATTTCGTGATCGAGTGTGAAACACAACTCAAAATTTCCATTAAACTACGGCGATGAAGCCACTAGTAAAAGTTATACATATATACGTAGAAAGAGAAATTTCTCCCCAATCTCTCACTCTCTTGACTTCTCTCAAATATCTAATAACTAGCAAAGTTAGCTGATTACAACAAAATTTCATCTCCTGAATAAAGAACAAAAACAAAATAATAACAAAGAATATGTATCAAACGAAGCCCAAGCAGATACCACACAGCAGAAGTTCACTTAATTAAAAGAATGCAATCGGGGCACCTCATTATCAGCACAAAACAAACACAGCCTATCGACTGCCTGAAAAATACGCAAAAGCGTGCTAATTAAATCAAAAAAGGGCTCAACAATACCCTGAACAAAAAGGAAAAGTGACTCAAACAGTTCACACTTCAGAAGTGTAAAACAAAAACGGCTCGAGGCAAACACGCTGTATACTAGCGTGAAATTTTAATTAAGCCTCTAGAACCAAAAGGCACAAAAAGGATATAATTGACAGTGGCAACGGTGTAATTTGACAAGTGTCATTTGGAAACAAAAATGGCGGAGGCCGTGGAAGCATAGACACGGTGCTTGGAAAGTGAATAATCTTCCGTCGCAGTGAACTCGAATGCGGGATGGGGAAACTATTCCTGGTGGCTTCATTGGGCTTCACATTTCGAATGATAAAACGTTAAATAGACACTCGTGTGTGGCTGCCTTTATATAATTTGCTCTTAGATTTCTTGAAATGTGTCATAATTAAGATTTAAATAAGTATTGCTTTTTATGAAAAAATTACTATGCAAAAATATTAGTATAAATATGTTTGAGATAAACAAAAGTAATTGTTGATTGTTAGACGTTACAAAAAACATTTGAATATTAAATACATTTTGATAGATGTCGATTACCTTTTAGTTTAAATGCACTTTTACAAAAAATATCATTCCACATACACATACATCACTTATATATACAGAAAAATCCAGAAAAAAAAAATATTATAAAATCTATCATAAATTTAAACTTCCAGCGAAAAAAAAATAAAGTATTTTCTAGGCATTAAAGGCACATAGGTTTCCTTTCATGCCGTCTACATATGTATTTTGCGGTACATAACTACTAGTTAGGGTAGAGTGGCTCACTCAGCATGAATAGCAACCTGAATACACGAATTGAGCACTAATTACCCATACAGGGTTGGCGACGTGTGAAATTAAAAAAAGGTCTCGGCTATGCCTTTTAAAAACATACGCAGAAAACTATAATAACAAGTAGGTTTTTTTTTTATATGTATAACTAAATATTATTTATGGAGAATCTATTTTGTATAAGTGGCCTGCCTGGACGTGTATTGGCTAGTAAGCTTGGATTAATTAAAAAAATGTGAGTTCGATATTCTCGCCTAAGACCTATACTTGTGTTATAAGTCATAGTTCTTTGATTTTTATATTAATTCTAGTCTTTAAGAATATATATTTTTCATACAATTATGGTAATCATTTTAGGTGACAATCTCTACGTACATAGGCCTCTTAATCTTGTGACCTAAACGGAAGAGCACTGTAGCATGAAATTAGCAAGAGTGGAGAAACAGGAGAGAAATCTTTACCCACACATAAGACAGTACTGACTAGTGTCAAATAAATAAAAAACACACTTAAAGTTATCTTAAAAAAAAATCTTAACATAAAAAATTTAAAAATTAGGTCTACAGCCTACTGATATCATTCTACAATCCTAATACCTGAATAAAAAGATTTAATTTAAAAAGATTTGATTTTAATTTATTCATAAAATTGCTACACAAAGCATAACAGCAAAAAAATTTACACCGAAACGTCTCAAATTACTTTCTGTATCCCGCACACAGTAGAACCTAGTGTTGAGACACTCCGTTCACCACTTTCTGCCGAATTCTCCAGGCATTGCGTGTTGAGTGGCGGAATTCAATGCCGCGTTTGCCTCGACACCAGAGCGAAAAATAAAAAAATAAATTATAATAAATATGTAATTTCCTAAAGTGCGGATCGAACCCACACCCAGTCGCGTTTACAGTCGCACTTTGTGCCGCTGCGCCACGACTGACCCCACACACACAAAATATTAATAACACATAAATTAGAAATAAATGACAAAATGATCAATCTGCGCTTCCCCCATACACTCTCTCTATAATACTTGGTTAAAATGTAGTTACATATTTTAATACGACGCACGTGCTAGGTACCGTCGGGTGTTGCCAGGTGATACATGTAATTAACTAGATGAGCAATTTGAGAGATTACCTGTAAAACCCCCTTGAATTTCACGCTTAAAGGATTTTAATAAACTTAAAGTGACGTGTTTGACTTTTAGTAGGTTTTAGATTAGTTAAATTTTTTTTGGGTAAAATTAAGATGTTTATAATGAGCTTTTTTCTAGTAAAAATCTTTAAATTTTACTATAATGAATGTTATATGTTAAGTAACCTTACGTTTCATCATCTCGTGAAGTTTATGCAAGTGTTGGTCAAGTCTTAATAATAACTTATTTTCTCAACAATATCATTGCAAAAGAGGATTATTTATATATAATTTTGGCTTCACGCTGTATCTTGCCCACACCACGGTAGACAGAGAAAATAAAATGTTAAGACCCTTGACAAGACAGGCGATCACATTAGGATAATTTGATTGCACACTTTTTGCTGAATTAAATCAGTCCGATGCATATAACTGTCCCACAGTATATTTTTTATTAAATAATTTTTTCCGAATACATTTTTTCACACAATCATAAAATAATTAATTAATCATAATAAAATAATCTAATGAATATCGCATTGGATAATCTCACTTTTATGGCAAAGGGATGTCCGTCCTGCTGTAAATTAATTCAATATACGAGTGCACTGCTCGTGTCTTGATAGACATGAAATGGTTATAAATGTTTAAATCGTTTATTAAGTAGGTTTGTATATTGCACGATTGATGACACAAAGAAAAAAAAGAGAAAAAGTTAAATTTAAACAGTTTTATTTCACTTATTTTGCGATTTTTGTGTGAATACTGTAGTGACGTAAATTTAGTCGTTTTTTCGTTTCTTTTATTATTGTTTAAGTTTTTATTTTAGTAAAATTAGGTCATTGTTGCACTAAATGTGCAACAAGCAATGTTTTCTATAGTTTATCAAAAAAATTTAAGACAGTAGTGTAACAGAATGTTATTTTAATGTTTTTTTTTTTGGTTTAGTTATTTATAAATTATATAACTACTTTACTTAGTTTTAAATAACATATGCATAAAAAGTTCAATATTCAATATTCTTGTCCTAATATTATTATCGCTTTAAAATAATCTAAACAACGATGTACATATATTTTTACTTTCAATCAATCTATATCTTACATACAGCACGGTAGGTAAAGAGATGGCGAACCCTGATACATTCTTGTTACTAGAGAGAAGTAAAAAAATAACACATTTTACAATAATATTTAAAATTAATTACCTGTACTGTAAAAATATAAATCTATATAAAGAATCCTATTTAAGCTGTTATATCGTTAAATTGCCTAATACACGCACAAATGCACCTCACTGCACTCGTACCATAGCAACTCCCCGGCTACGCTACTCGACATCGGATATCCTTTTTACGAGCTTTCGATCGCATGTATGAATATGCATGTTATCATACAAACGTGATTATATTGATAAGAAAAAAAAATATTTTATTTTATTAATACAGACATTGAGTTGATGAGGGCTTGTATGCGATAGTTATAGGTTCAAATGTAAAAGAAATATTAAACAACTTCGTTGAGTAAACAGAGGGAACTTAATTCTAAGATACTCCATTCTCCACTTTCTGCCCAAATTCGAGATATTATCTTTTTTTTCGTATCAGAAATGACCAGACATGACACCTTCAATTCACTGTCAGATTTTAGTCACATTAATAGTGACTAAAAATCTAAGTGACTTAAAATGTATTAATCGAACTGACCACGCGATATTTTGCAATTGCATTACTATACTTTTAATCAAATCTAAATAAACTTATTTACCTTACCGACTAAGCAATCTACAAACATGATAGTTAAATAAGAGATGAAATATAACACCGAATTAAGGCTACATGATGCAATTAAGGCTATATGAGTCAGTTATATTTCGTAAAGATAAGTGAAAAGAGAGGACGTGACGTGTTAACAAACAAACAAACACACTTTCGTGTTACGATTCGTTTCACAATAGATACTTTTGGTTTTGATTTAAATATTGTTTTATGAAACATGCTATTGTTAGTTTAGGGTTTATTAAATACTTTATTCTTATTTTCTCGCTCTGGTTATTGGGAAAACGCGTTGTGTACCGTCACTCAATACACAGACAGACGGGGGAGAGAATTGTCTTAATGGGAACGAAGTGTTTTAACAATAGGTTCCCAGATTATCTCCGCTGTTCAACTTTGTCTTATTTTTATTTTTTTAATCTTCTTAACTTCCATAATTAAAAATTTAAATGAATTTAAGTTTCAAGATTTGTCGCTAATGCTTGCAAGACAGAAACCGTTATTTTAACATAGTATAAAAGTTTAACAAATTCAGCTTCACAGAGTAAGTAGAGGGTCTAGTGTTAAGACACTCCGTTCCCCACTTTTCGCCGAATTTTGGACACATTGCGTGATGAGTGGCGTGACGTGATGAGTGGTTCCTCAACATCATAAATAAAATGAAAATAAATAAATATTTCACTTCCTCGAGTGGGGATCGAACCCACAGCGAGTCGCTTTAATAGTCGCACTTTGTGCCTCTGCGCCATGACTGCCCTCATATTCAAACAATCTATATAATGACGTTTAACGGTTTTCTCTTTCAAACGTTTAGTAACATGCCTGGGAGCATTGTTAATATTCAGACATCGGCTGTCTGTACGTGCAGACTGGTGTTGAATATGTATCACATTAAATCGGCGATTGTTTACTTCAAGGACTAAATACTGATATTATTTTATACTAGTTTTTAAATACGGTTTCGCCCGCGTCGTGCACCTACGTGTACGAGGTAACGCTCGCCGCGGCATGTGCCGCAGTGGGCCGCAGCTGTGCATACAGTGGGTTCAATCAAGAATAATGTAGACTATAACGTTCCTAAATAAATGTGCAATCCAGCATTTTGTTTTCCTATTTGAACCAGTAGTTTCTAATATTCAGAAGAAGACCAAGCAAACTTTTTAACTTTATGATATTAGCTTAGATATAGAAGTTTTCTGAAGATACCAATAAGAGGCAGTTAAGTTATGTCAAAATATACAAGGTTTGGTTCTTTTATTTGAAGAAGGGTTTAAAATTATCATATTTTAACTTATAATAAATATTAACAATTAAAATAATAACACTTATAATTACGTACGTATTAAAAAAGAAACCCTATAATGTAATTCTTAACTTTCTAATCCTATGTTACTTTTTATATTAAATTTATTATTGTATGTATGTATTATTATGTTATAGTCGTTTTATAGATAGACAATGACTTATATTGGTTGTGGGTTCGATCGCCACTCGAAAAAGTATTTATTTAAATTTATATTTTTATTACTTCCCTCTGGTATCGAAACAAAATGCGGCTTTGACTTCCGCCACTCAACATGTATTGTCTCCAGATTTCGATGGAAAATGAGACACGGAGAGCGCCACCTTCTGCCTACCCTACCATATGCGGAATACAGTGTTACAAAATAAATTACCATAAATTTTAGATAAAAAAAATTCTTACCAAATTCTTGAGATCTGTGTTAATTTCTTCAATATTACTAATTGGTCCATTCTGTTCACCGGACACAGAACACAATATCCTCTTTCTGTGACCGGCCTTGTTGATTTCTAGCACTGCCGTCAACTCCACCTCCCAGATCCTCCTCACTCTGTCCATATCTACGTACAAGTGTTTTCTAAAAGTTTCACTATATTGCTCTAAGTTTATCGTCCTAAGCCAATCGTCAACGGATTCGTTTTGAGTTTTACTTATATTATTATTGTTATGGTTATTGCTTATTTCTGCTATTTTAAGAGGTAACTGTTTAGCTGAGTCTAGTATTTTTTGTCTGTCGTTCTCTTCTATTCCCATTTCTCGTAAGTCATTATCGTTGAGTATCCCGTTCTGGAAATAAATGTGTTGTTACAAATTTGATCTGGGAATCTATTTTTTATTATATAAATAAATATTCAACATACTGGGCAATTGAGGCCGTTGTGGCCCAGCGTTTGACTTCAAATGCGATGGTTGTGGGTTTGATTCCCAATCGGAGGAATTATGTTAGCGGCGTTTGAACAGATTGTATTAACACTACATTCTCAGCCTTCCCTGATTATTAAATCAGGGAAGGCTGAGAATGTATATTAATAATACATTGAGATCTGATAATTCGTTAACTTTGTGAAATATATTTTTTATCTTACAATTTCTCAAACAACTTTTTAAATAAAAATTTACCATAAAGTCGAAGTCAAAGCCTAGATATATATAGAGATACAGAAATATTAATAAAATCATATTAAAAAAATATATACTTACAACAAAATCGATATCGTCGTAGCCGCTCTCAACAAAAAGTGTTTCGTAATCGTGCATCCCTAGTCCAGACAGCCAAAGTCCTAAAGTCGAAGCAACGGACGGGCTCAAGCTGGACTCGGAGCAACTCAGCCCTAACCGGGAAGTGAACTCCTGCTCCAACTCTGATACAAATACCGATTCCCTTACAAGCTTACTGCCGAACGAAGCCATGATTTCTGATATTTTGGCCCATTCCTCCTGTTAACAAAGAAACATTATTACTAAAAATATGCTTATAAAAGAAAATCTATAAAAGTTCCAAAAAATACTTAGAATGCTAAAAATTATGGTAAAAGTAGTCAAAACATTGGTTGAACATTAAAACCTACCATAGGGACATAATAATAATAATAAAATAAAAGGAAAATTTAAAATTATTTTTCCCTATTTCTAAATAAATAAATCTAAGAAATACAAGTGATAAGAGTGCTTTCGAAGCTACTCTTCAATCCCGAGTGCCTCTAAACACATCAATACAATATCGTAACGTATTCTCAGTTGAGTCATGCTCTTTTAAAGGCACAGCCTTTTATAGCTTCCGGTTTATTGTTGTCTTTGGTTCAGGAAAACCGCTAAATTAAAAAAAATATGTACTTGCTACACTTATATTTTTATTAAATTTATTATTACTGAGGACGTTGTGGTACAGTGTTAGCACCTGACTGTAAACGCGATAATCGTGGGTTCGATCCCCACTCGGAGGAATGATTATATTAATTTAGTGGCCGGCAGCATAGAGGTTCCCTATATTCCCTCTGCGTACTCTGTGTGCGGGATACAGCGTGAAGATGAATTATTTTTGTTGTTCAATCATCCTCGAAACGACAAAACAAAGATTTATATAATTTCAATATCTGGCACCATATTTATTCTGGCAGCAGGTGGATATTAGCATAAACACAGCAACACCTGCATATCGCAAAAGGCTTGAGCAGCTGTCGGACATATGCACGATCGAAACTTAATGATTACTTCAACTTATAATATGACGGTGGAAACATGAAATTACAAAAATATTCTTATTACACGAACTCAATTATGTTTTCAATTCGATTTAATAATTAATGCTATCGATTTGGAATTGTAGTGGCGCAGCAAAGGTCTCACTGTAAATTTGGTTGTGGATTCGATTCCTATTGTTGATTACTTGATTATTATCATTTTCTGGCCCTGGTATCAACACTAAGCGCGGCGTCACTTGAAACGCAATGTGTCGAAAATAGTGCTGAAAAATCGTGATCGGAGTGTCTTAACACTATATTCCTTTTGCCTATCCTACTATATGCGGGATATAGCGTAAAACTAAAAAACAACAGTTAGGCTTTACCTGATATTTTTATAATAACTCTTTTATTTTAATTTTATTTATGACGTATAAAAATCTAATATATCGGTAAATATATCTTTAGCGATATATTACTTTATACTTATTTTATTATTCGCTTACGGTCACGATTTAAAAGGTCGCAGATTCGAAGCCACGCCCCTTATCTGTTGTTGCTATAACGTACATATTATATTGTATAATATAATATATATCACAACGATATCAGATTGTAATGAGAACGACTTTCCCTATTCTATTGTTATGGCTCGACATAATAAGTCTCCGAATGGGATAAAAAAATGACCGTAAATAAAAAAATATATATTTTAAATAAATTTATATTTTCATAATATATTTTTTATTTAATTTTACTTCACTGAAAATTAACTTGAATTCATGAGTGTGAGTTATATACAATTATTACTTTTGTCTCTATGTTTTATAACTAAAAAAATTACAGATAGCAAATATATTATAAAAAAAAAAGTTTTTAAATTGTCTAATATATCTAATATATTATATCTATCCATCCATCCAAGCGATTATAACAAAGGATGATTGTAGAAGAAAAACAACATTATATATTAATTTATACAGAATTTCGATATGTTAATGACAATCGTTTTCTATGTCAAGGCAACACATGATAAAACAATATACGACTACTTTATTAATATTATCATTTAATTTTTGCTTTTTAAACAAAGAAAACATAATTTAGTTATTCGTCACTTCGCTGTCCAATTTTTTATACTTTAGATACAATCTAAACTCAGTATTCATTTATATTAAAAAAATCAGCTTCACTGGCCTCGAACTATAAAATAATATATTACAATGTTAGTTCATAATTTAAATGTAAATATTTCTACAAACGTGATTTGAAGTCACTACCTTCTAACATAGAAAAATAACATAATTACTTTGTCTGAGCCGTCTAGGTTATTTCATATAATATAATTTAACTTGACGGACATATAATATTTACGTAATGCACATACTAATGTGTTACCGTAACGGTAACGCAGGTGTACAGTGCACACACTAAAATTATTGTTAATTACCACTTCCTGTCTTTGTGACGATGTTCACCTCAGATGTATATTATATGCACCTCAGAAATCATATCAGTTCTGCTTCTGAGGACGAGGTCAAGACACTCTTAACATTGGGTTTCCTCTGCCTACCCTGCTGTGTGCGGGATACAGCGTGAAGCTAATTTATTTATTTACTTTGGTTTAAGATACTGAAATACATTAATCTTAATTCCATTACAACATTGTATCAGTTTTTCCATATTTTATATTATATCACAACAAAAATTTTTTTTGGCATATAATAAAATTTCTTACCTGTTCATCAAAAGGACTAAGTATCGACAGTGATTTATCACCACTTTGCGTCGAACTGGTCGTATTGCTCCGTCTTCTAACCTCGTCTTCCATTCCATTGGACCTCTCAGTTCCATTGCTGCTTAAATTACTATTCAGGTTTTCTGTAGGTGAAGCGTCGTACACTGATTTTAGTTTTCTTAAAGTCTTCGGCCGTTCTGCCGGCATCGGCCGGAGTCCGATGCCGTCGAGAGTGGTCGTCGAGCCTTTGAAGAGGCCTGGAACAATGTAAAAAAATTGTTATTGAAATTTTATTAAAGTTATATTATTTCCATTAAATAATCGCAAAACCATTAATGTGACATAAAAATTAGATATAATATGTACTTATATCTATTTTTTATGAAACTTTATTAAAAAACCCTTATAGAATACTAAAATTTATAACAATAAATAAATCTTACATATTTAAAATAGGTTATTTAGCAAAATTATTGACACATTCGTCACACATGTAATAAGTGATCGGAGTTTACATACTGTTACCGATAACTGTGACGTTTAATATTGTCATCGATAATGTCAGAAATGAGGGCAGAAGTAGGCAAATATAAAGACAAACAATGACAATAAACTTGTATAGATATAGAAGAAATTGAATGTAGAAGATATTTGAAGATAGAGCTCATGAGCTATTCAAAAGGATTTAATAAATAATAAACCTATAAGTTTAGTTTTTTAGCTCATCCAACAAGATTTGCAATTATGGATAATATTTATTAGTATTTATCATAACTATCTTGGCATAGCAGGTATACATTTGAGTAAACCATAATATGTTTAGGTACTTACACTAAGTAGGAGTACACTTGAGACAGTCGTGCCGCAGCGGCACTAAGGTGGGACTATAACGTAACGGTTGTGGGTTCGATCCCCATTCGAGGAAGTGAAATATTTATTTACGTTTATATTTTCTTCGCTCTGGTGTCGACACGCAATACCTCCAGAAATCGGCAGAAAGTGGGGAACAAAATGTCTTAACACTAGGTTCCCTCTATCTACCGTGCTGTGCGCAGGATACAACGTGAAGCTGACTTACACTAAGAGAAGAGATAAGTTCACACTTAGAGGGGTGATTAAACTTTGAACATTTGCATTTTGAAAATGAGAGCAAACAAAAGGACTACAATTATCGTCACTGCAATTGTCGTCCCTGAATACATTCTAATTGAGGCCATTTCAACGATATCTCTTGGTTTTTTTTTTCGTTACACCTAGAAAAAAGAAAGAAACTCGAATAACGCAGCGGGGCCGAGGCCGTCTATTAGTAATATTACAGGTGTTTTTAGACACTATATTGTGACATAAAAACTTGGTTCCATATATTGAAACTGGATACATAGAGAGAGCTTTTATATATTTTTTTAATGAATTAAATATTATTAATTTAATAATTTAAAAAAAATTACTGTCGTGTAGTGTCGTATACAAAATTTATTTTATATTAATTTAATTATTTAATAAATTAATTTAACAATAAATTAATTTATTTAATTATATTTAAATCAAAGATATCAGACACCCTATCAGACAGACATAAATCAGATAATATGTTATCGCAAATCACAACGTATTACGATTAGCGATCGTTGAATGAACCCACGACCTAATTTTAATGTTTATATTACCTTTGGGTACGTGTGCTCCACCTTAGCTAAAGATAATTCGAAAAATAACTAGAAAAAATGAAACACTTTTAGTAGCTTCTTCTGCGTTTTTATTAGCTTCACGCTAAATACTGCATATAGCAGGGTAAGTAGAGAAAATACAGTGTTAAGACACTTCGTTCTCTATGCACTGCCCAATTATTTAAGGATTCTGTATTAAGTGGCGGACTTCAACATCTCTTATTTTATAATAGTACTTTAATATCTGAGAATATTTTCTTTATTATTTTTATATTAATCTTATTATAACAATTATTTTTATTAATTTATTTTGTTAATTAAACTATTTTGTACATATTCACATAATTCCCTCCATACTATAACTATATAAATAATTCTACCTATACGTCTGTCGTATCACACGCTTTATAAAGCTCGAATTGATACAAATTGTATCTACTTCCTGTTCAAACTAAGCACAAACCATTACTATACACTTAGGTATGTTATATACAAACCAACAGTACTATTATCATTATTAGATGTTAGTTTATTTGGGTTAGGAATGTTTTCATTAACATTTTGATATTGACTCTTATGTGGGTAATTTATGCCACATTAAAATGCAATTTGATTCGTCGAATGTGATTTTTGATTAGTTTTTGCATGATTAATAGTTTTTATTGTGCAGTCGTAGAGCACAAAAGTTCAACGGTAAACACCACAGGTTGTGTATTCGATTCCCACTCAAGGAAAAAAATTTAATATTTTAATTTTCCTCATTCTGGTTGAGGCGAAGAGCGACGTTGAGTTCCTGCAATTCAACATGTAATGCCGCCAGAAATTGGTGTAAAGTGATGAACGGTAATGTCCTAATGGAAACGAAAGGTCTTAAAATGTCTAAAAATATCCAAAAATTCAAGATAATGAATTTATTCTACATATTAGTTATAAAACATAATTTTTTAATACTTGCAAATGTTTTGTCAAATTCGATACGTTATCAAACTTCCGAGTGCTGTGTTTATACATTTTCGCACCTCGTATATCTTTAGGTAAACTCAAAGATATGATATTACATGACTTAGTTCATCTGTTTTGATTTTGTAAGAACATTGATAGATTATGTTACATAATAATAATAATATTTTATTGCACATAAAAAAAAATATTTTTTACATTAAAATGTGCCCTAAAATTTATTTATTGGACACAGGAAGTTGAAATTTGGCATGTCAGTAGGTTAGATAGGTGCACCAGGTACCCAGATGCCGCTCCCTTACCTTGTGCTATGTGCAAAAAACAGCACTAATAAATTTCTACGGGGACTACGGGGGCTATTTCAGTAAAGTATTACCTAATTGTTTGCTTTTATATTGTTTTAAAGATATAATTCAAAACCATGACTAAAAGCTAACTAAAATAGGTCGATGAAAAACCCGACTTTACGAAGATCCAAAGTTTAAAACATAAAATATATTTTACTTGCATAGAATGTCTATATTACTAACTTAAATGGCAATTTTGAAACGCCTAAAGAAGATAAGAATAGAGGGAATTATTTATTAAACAGAGGGAATTATTATTACGAAAATATTGCATTCACCGGAGTGGATATAACATAACCGTCGTGCGTACAGTCAGACGCATCTGGATTTTAAAATGCATTTAATGTTTACATAATAATAAAACATAAAGCTATAAGTTTTTATCTTCACGCATTTGCCGATTTACTTACTGATAACGTCCTCCATTAAGCAATTTAAATATTGCATGCTACGTGGTGGAATCTAACTTACACTTTTCTCACGACACCACGCAATCATACTTATTTTACGTTTAAAACAATTGGCTATAAAATGGTTTATTCTATAAAAACATTTTTTTTTATATATTAATAAAGATACATTTCTTATTTGGCTTCACGCTGTATCCCGCACACAGTAGAGTATGTAGAAGGAACCTAGTGTTAAGACACGTCGTTCTCCACTTTCCACCAAATTCTAAGGGCATTGCACGTTGTCGAAGAACTCAACGCCGCGATTTGCCTTGACATCAATGCAAAGACAATAAAATATAAATTGAAATAAATATTTAATTTTCTCTAATGGGGATAAAACCCACAACCGGTCAATTTTATAGTGCCTCTGCATCACGACTAGCCTCAAAAAAGATACATAAGTACTACAAACGTCCTAATTTTACCTTCTTTTACGATATCTAGTTTAACGTGACTGCACGACCGACGAGCAGTGCACGGTTACGTCGGGTGACCGACTACAATGCGCTATTGTTCTCGTGGCAGTTAAACTTGTAACTGTCACTTACTCTTTCTTAGACTTTTACTTGTTGCTGACACTTAATGAATGAATATGTATATATATTGGTATAGATATATGTAGAGTATAAAGATCATATCGATCTAGCGTATGGGAATAAAAAAAAGGCAAAGCGCTGTACTTAACGTGTAATTTGTCGAAGAAAAATAAAATATTGCGGGATAGAAGTAACGTCATTGCATTATATCCACATATCCTTCTATATACATACTTAAAGCTAAAAATATACTCTTAGTTTCAGATGTTGAACAAATATTTTTTTTTAGAATCATAAATATCCCTCAAATTTAGATTTGAACCTATAGTTGTCGCATAATGTTACAAAGGTTCTTAATGGGACATAACGTTGTTACTTAAAGTCTAAATTACTAATAGGACATTAAGCATTTCATGGCTTCTCGTGTACTTAAGCCTACTAAGTATTAAAGAATACATAAATAAATACTAACTTAGGAAAATTTTTCTTAATTATTACATAGTTAAGTTTGTTTATCCAAAAGTTAACACCGGACTGCTGTAGATATATTTAGTAGAAAACAAAAAGTTCAAATTTCATTATATTTTTTTCTCTACATTTTTTTCTGGATATGGCAACCAAATTACTTGTAACTATTAATTACATTAGCACTAGAAAAGATTAAATCGTTCAAATATCTTTGAGCATCTGTATATTTAAATATTACTTCATTCCGTTATTAAGATAGTTACGTAAGCGTCTTGAAATAGAAAATATTTCATTCAAAAGTGTGAGAGTATAAGTGATATTTAAAAGAAATGTTAAATTAGATAGTAAAATATACTACAAGAAATATTTATTTATTTTCAAACCTAATAATTATTCTTTTATTAGTATTTTATAACCTCACTCAGCTAGCTAAGTTTACTATCGATACTACCTAGAAATATAAACATATGCTTTTATTATTATAACTACACATTTTCCTTTTCTTATAGACAAACTAGGTACTATAAGGAACTTTTTATGTAATATTCCTTTATCAATACAACCTCAAAGTAGCACAGTATTTTAAATAAATTCTTACGACATATGTCATTGGTTATAAAAGAAAAGTTAAAATCACATGATTCACCTGCTAACTCAGTACAAACATGTTTAAACAAGTGAACACTTGTTATAGTTCGGCCTAGCTTAATAGAAACCATACAAAACTTACAGTTCCCCATCAGTGAGACGATCATTAAATATTCCAAGGCATTTATAAGTCGTCATCTCTACATTAGAAATACACTGTTTGAATACACTATCACAAGAAAACTCACATAGAACACAGAATCCAAGCCATTTTAAATATAAATAAAAACTTTAAAACATTTTTTTTATGTAGAAAATAATATATTTTAAGTTAAAAATATTTAAAAAATAACGATTTAATGGTGTAAGTAAAGAACTGTGTACGCTCGATTAGACAGCCGTCGGAAGACTGCGAAATTGCATTGAAACAATATTGATAAGACGTCACATATCGACCATTTTATCAATCAGAATCAATTTATTCATGTGGACAATTGGACGGTCGGGGGTTTAAATTGGTTGGAGGGTTTTTGGTGAATTGAATTAACTTGAAATTTCTTAGAGCTTTAGAGTAAATAGTATTAGAATGGTTTAAAAAGATAATATATAACCTCTTAAATACGTTTAAATTATATGTGATTTCAATTTTGAGAAAATAACTTAATTTGATTTACATATGCTTACGTTTATAATCAACCGTCGCGTCTCACTAAAGACGACCGTTGTGGGTTCGATCCACATTTGGAGGGTTACAGGTTATATTTTCATCTCATATGGTACTACGAACGGCGTTAAGTTCGCTCACTCAACACGCATTGTCTCGAATTTGACTGGAAAGCGGAGGACGTTAGGCTGATGATCTTGATGATTTATTTTAAAACATGTAGAGAAATATATTTAGTTATTTTCCACTTAGATTACGTAAATTTATTCTACTAAGTAAACTGATTTAAACACAGCCTTTTTAATGTTTATTAGTTACAGTGCAAGTCACCGGTTAAACCTGATCTTATATAACATTAAAATTATGAGATCATGACACCATCACTTATAAAGAAACCAGCTTACTATGAAGATGCATTTCCACAACTACTCTATGATTTAACCAATATTTTAAAATATATCTTACATAGTTCAAATAAGAGTTACAATTAACTGTTTGTTGAGAATTAAGGTTCAAAGATGACCATAAACTTAAAAATAACTGCCTTAATTTACATATCAAAATGAAATAGGCGAGTTATAAATCAAATAGTATCATTCAACAGGTTATTGTATCGAGAAAGTAATTTTTATAGTTAATTCTAACGTTCTTAACGATACGTCAAAGGTGATATATTTAACTGTTTTGGTTGATAGGTCTCAGGTTTTAGTTGTTTTTATTATGTAATATTTTTTTATGAGTACGCTATCGCGCTTCTAATAATTTAATTTAGTTTTAAGAATTTCAGCATAAAAACTGAATATGAAAATGTGACAGTCACACAACTATAACCGAGAACGGCTATAACTGAATCATAGATAAAAAAAGTTATTCACATCTATTCAATATCTTATCAATAAGAAAGATTAAAGATACGTTGCGAAGGTCAAAACCATTTACTTCTTATGATATTCTTATATGAAGATTACAATATTATATATAAAAAGTAGAGTTTTGTCACTGAAATGAACGCGTAATATCTCGATTTCAGGCGGAGAGCTGAATACAGAATATCTAAACATTACTTTCTCTTTGCCTCGTTTTATATACCACATAAATAAAGCGAAAGTCTGGTAAAAAAACTACAGCGTATATATATAAAAATTATTGATAAATTAATATTGATGAAACACGATAAGTGAACTTCAAATTCAATTTAGGATTTTTCACAGCATAACTAACTTTCCGAAGCCTGGTAAGGCAGAGTAAGTTCTGATTCTTAAATCGTAATATTTGTAATATTACATTCATATAAGATGTACTGTGGGCATAATAAAGTTGTAAAAGAACTAAAATAATAAAGAATTAAAAAAACATAAACCAAAGGAAATGCCATACAGAGATATTCTTTAAGATAACCGCTGTAACTTTATACTGACGTACGTTTTTTGTATGAAAACGTACATTTTGTCGATATAAATAAACTATCTAAATGCAAAGAAAAATAAACCTTAATAACCACTACTTATATATTATAATTGCTTACCAAACATCTCTATTATCAGTTAAAATGAAATGCTATAGTTCCCGTATGATTGAACCGTTTTTTTTTTTTCAACAAAACGATCAACGCACATGGTATTAACGTGAGAAAATGTATTTTTTGATTAAAAAATGTTACGCATCTTTCATTGTTACTAAGCGAGGGAGAAGTAGACTTTTATCTTTAGTTATCTTTTAGCTTCTCGCTGTATCCCGCTGTATCCTGCTGCATCCCGCATTCTTCTAATTGTAAATCGTTTTTTGCCAAACCCACAATTATTGCGTTTACCCCGTGCCGCTGCGCCACGACGGAATCTTCGTTACGTTTTGTATATTTTTCTCAATTTCACGATTTTCCTGCATATTTTACGAGAATACGCAGAACCTACAATCTAAATACTTTTAAATAGGTATATAGATATATGTATTATTATTTTAATACGTTTGCTTGATATTCCTTATATATGAAAAAAAGTCATAGAAGGGAAAGCCAATAGAAAGATGATGCATCGGTTTCCTTAAATCCACTATTAAGTGTTATTGCGTCAATTTATCAGAATTCCATAATTTAAAAAGATAAGACAAGGCAAGTAACCATGAAACTATATAAAAATAAGCCATAGAGCAGAATTGACAAGAGATTTATAATATTTTTTTATTAATTGAAAGTGTTGAGATACTCCGCTGTTTTCTTTCTGCTCAACTTCCGAAACATTGCGTGTTGAATGTCGTACAGCGCTGCGATGTCTTGTAACCAGGACGAGGAAATGACAATATTAATATCCCCAAGTCGAAATCAAACCCACAACCGTTAGACGCTGTTCTGCTGTATCAGTGTTAAATACGTAACCAGTGTTAAATTGTATTAGGAATACAAGTATTTTTTGTAGCTTCACGCTGTTCATTGCTTATAGCAGGGAACCTAAAAACCTGGTGTAAAGGCAATCCGTTACCCACTATCCCCCGAAATTAAACTTAAAACATTGCGTTTTAAGCGGCAGAATCGAGTAGGAATCGAACCTACAACCGTCATATGTATCCCACACACTTGTACCCCTGCACAACGACGACCCCTTAAAAAAATAAATAACAAAATTATTAAAAAGGAAAGATATCAATCATGTATCCAACATAATAACATTGTGGGCTATCCACTTCTTATCTATCTCGTCGTCAGAATGATCGGAACACGCGGCCCGTGGTGACGTTGACTCACAACTAAATACATGATTCATACATTCACACGTCGTAGCTGGTCCTCGTACTCGCATGTTACTCATACGCGGTAAAACTTATTCAATATTTGATAATTCCACATTTTAATAATAGATTTTAAGATGAGTGTTTAGATAAAAAAAATGTTACTTAATTTATATCTCTTAAATATCTTTAAAAATATTTTCTTAAGTACAATATTTGTAAAGAAAATACTTGAGCAAAGTTTTTAATTTGCAAAGAATGTGCCGCTATGACACAGTAGTAGACTAGCCCACGCAATAGTTCTAACTTCTGATCTAATTTCCATTTATAATATAAAACATACATGTGTGCGTCTGACCTGGTAATGAGCCTATTATTTTTTTTATTTATTTAAATATTGCACTATAGTAGGAACTCGATTAACCGGACCAGTGGTTATATGTAAATAATATTAAATTATAAGCGAATATTCAAATGGATGAAAAGAATCCGTATAACTGAGAACCCTAAAGTCGACTCTTCACTAAATAAAATGAAAATAGAAAAATTTGTGACAATTTTTTACAGTTTTCTCTGTCTCAACCTACACACCAGGTTTAAATAATAATAGTTTATATAATAATTTAAATAAATAGTTAATAATTAAGACTCAAGTGTCATAATAATAAAAGAAATAAAAAAAATGCTATAAAAAATTATGATACGACAGTGTGAACTAAGGTTTACGGAAACAAGTAACGACCTGTGGTTTCGTCAGATAATAGAATTTGATACAATAGATTTTAATGCACATGTTTTAACATATTATGCTCTATTAATGATATACACCACTGTGTCATTGGTGTACATCAGTGATACGAGGGTTATGGGTTCGAAACTGGTGACCATTTTTCAATACTGAAAAGAAATTTTATTGGGTAGGTAATGTATTCTAAATAAGTTGTTTTTGCTTACTCCACAAAATGCCTAATGACAGTACTGCAGATATTTAATATTAGCATTTTGTACCGTGTATTTATTAATTTAATCTAATCAAACAACTTTTACGGCATTCATTTTATATTAAAAGCTTCAGAATATATGTAAATATTTACAATTATCTAAGGAAATCAGGAATCGAAAATATGAACTTACTTCAAGTCATATCACAAAAAGTAGTTCTATAGGAATTTATAGGACATTTTGGTTTTGTTTATACTATAAATCTGAGACGATAGCAGTTAAACTGTTACCCATAAAGGGTGGACAAAGAAGGTTCGATGACTTTATGACGTCCCATATCCATTGTCAATGGACGACAATAAAATGTCGTTCGATAAAAGTATCTTTAATAGCTTCGAAATATTTTTTTCCCTATAGAAATTGGTTCTACTTCAACGTCTTGTTCTAACGTTTTTTTTTTGTTGTAAATATCGTTCGCAACAGTTGAATATAAAGCGCCTTTATTTTAAAGGTTTATTTGATACACATTTACATATTATAGACACGTACAGACAGAATATGTGTATACACATATATTCATTATGTAATAATCATTATTATTTTAAAATTGATATGTTTATTTAACTTAAGTGAAAAAAATATATAAAAAAACCAATATACTAACTCGTAAAATCTATTAAAGAACATTATAAAATAATAGTTATTTGAAATAAATCATCGACTTATCGTTATATAACGGGAATGTGGAATCGAGTCGTTGCACCTCAAAGCCACCTGCTAGCCTTGCACTGCCATAGAAGTACGCAAGTTTATATCTAAATAGTAGTTTTTTTAATCTATTTTTAAAACAAGAAACTCTTTTTTAATTTGTATCTTTAAATTAGTCGCTTTTTCTTGTGATTTTATTTGCAGTACCTTTGAACTTTAATCCTCCCCCGTATTTTTCAAGAAAGAATCCAGGGATAGACTATATTTAAGTAGGCAGAATAAAAATTACAGGTCGTCGCAGAGACCAGCGTCTGAATTCAAACAAGATTAATTATGAAATATTTCTTCTATATATTTAATATAAATTAAAATTAAACTATTATTGTATTTTATAAAATTCCTCATTTTACCTATATCTGAGAGCTTGTTAGTAGGTTACTTAATTTAAGCATTATTTATTATGCTATTATATTATTAGCTTGTGCTTTTTGTCGACATTTCTTGCAATATTCTATGTAAAATGTATTAAAATAGAGTCAATAAAATTTCCAAACATTATGATGCGAACTTACATAATAACTTTCCTTAAAGGTATATCGAAATAAAGACATCGACTAATTAGCATATTTTATTTCATATATTTGTGTATCACCACACACGTAGTGTATTATTTGTTTATAATTAGTTCAAGGTGATTCGCCTATGACTAATAAGAATAAACATTTATCCAAGATGAAGATTAAGATAGTATTAAACAATAATTGCAGATTCACCTCCCAATAAAAATACCTAATACTTGGGGGAATTGATTGAAGCGCAGCGTTGAGTTCCACCACTCAATAAGCAATGTTACGAAAATATAATATGCCTGGGGGAAAGTAGTGTATTAACACTAACTTCTTCCCCTATTCCCAGTTACATGCGGGTTATTGCGTGAAACTAATAAAATATATGTTGTAATATTTGAACATTCATTTGAAAAAAAAATATTTAAAGTGACACATTGCCATGTGTCACTAGATTTTTTATATAATTTACGGCTACTTTGCGCAGAGTAGAAGCTAACTTCTAAATTAAAAAAAAACAAAGTGACAAATACTGGGTGATGTAAAATTGTACACAGTAGTAATAAAGTATTTAAAAAAATCGGACGATGTTTTAATGAAAAATCATATTAGAAGACTATTGCTCATATAATATAAATATTTTTTATAAGAGTTTAATACATTCACATAAATATATATGTATAGCCCCTATCCAGAGAGGATCTGGAGTTTGAAAACTCCTTCAAAAATCCGAGACATTGCTTATTTCAAATTAAGATATTACCTATTATTATATGAAAAATGTCGAAGAACAATCAATAATGTCATAAAAATTTTTATTAAAGATTCTGTTACAAGAGTTTTAGAGGTTATCCATTGTGTTCAACACTTCTTAGTATTATAACAATTTAAAAGACTTAAGTTTAGGGTCGAATAAGTAACTTGAGTCCCTTAGACCTTGTATTGTAAAACTTAGTTTTTTTTTATTTTGTAAAGGTTTATGTTTATATTAGTTTTAAATCATATATGGCAGTATGTGAAACTTATTCAATTATATTTTTATAAGTTGGATATAAATATGTAGACAAAAAAAATATGTTACTCTTGTGTTACTCTATGTTACTTCTTAAGCATTAATGTGAAACAGGGTCACTTATTATAAATCTTTGTATAGAAGAGATTAAAGCAGATAATATTAACAAAAATGCAAAATTACAACCTAATAATATATTTAAATATTATGTATGTTATATGTTTACTGAAAGTACATATAAATGTTAAATGAAATATATATATCATAAATTTACTATAACGTTCTTGTTATATGCCAAAGTGAAGATTGGTGTGGGTTCGATTTCTATTATAAAAACTATTAATACCAACAAAAAAAATCCAAAACAAATATTTATATTTCATTATCTTATAGCGTAATATAACATAACCCTAAACAACTAAAGTATTTTCTATGACAGGTATAAAAAATATATTATTGGTATATAATTTCGTATTAAAATGGAGCTTGATTGCTCTATCTATAAATCATCATTACTCTGACACCAATAGTCTATGAGATTGTTCACAGGTCCATAAAGAATTAATAAAATTTCTTTCTGTAGCGAATTCAATTACAGAGTACTCCAAGATTTTATTGATTTCTTTATTTTTAAAGAACATATATATCTTAGTCTGTACACTTGTTGTTTGTTTGGATGGACTTTAAGATAAAGAATATAAAAAACCCGTTTCTATTTCTGAGGATTTCTAAAAATTCTCAGAAATATACTTCCTTATCTATGACATAAATAAAAGTTGAAATTAAGCATATATAAACTTAATTTCAACATTTTTAATCCAGTCGTTTCGTTTACGCGTTGTCTGCCAATAAACTTAAGCAACGAAATAGTCTTATATTATATATACATATATTTTTGATTGAATACTAATAATACATTTGATATCAGGTTTCACATAAAAATGTATATAAATGTGTAATATACCGTTTTAATATAAGGCGTTTATTGAATTATATTTTACGCTTTTAAAATCAAGGTCACATGTTACATTGTTATCCAACTACGTAAGAAATAAAGTGAGTAAATAAATAATAATGAGAAAACACGTATGACCGAAATAAAACTTATAATAAGCTTATATGGGCACGTTTTATTTTGATATTGCGTCAAGTTTAGTATGAAAAATGTGTTATATATAGCGTTTACAAATTTTTTATTAAAAAATCTTTTTTTCTCTCTCTTTTATAATATTCGCAGGTTCACATCGATGAAAATAAAAGGAGAATAGAGTTATTTAAATAAATAATAGCAGGAGAGGGAAGCTGGAAACTTACGTTCCCATAAAGACATTTCCGTTCTCCACTTTCCGTACAAGTCTCTCAAAATTAGTTTGCGATAAATTATACCTAATACTAATACTTAAATCATAATACATAAGCATATATAATGTATCATAAATATACTAAATATATAAATGTATAACAATCTGATACAATTGAACCAGCCCTAACGATATAACAAAGCAGAGACGACCTTCTAAAGTACCTCACTGCCTCAGCCATGGGAAAGGGCCCTCGATGTTATTATAATAAGAGAAATCGTGTCTTCTAAACGCTGCGTGTTCAACAACCTAATGTAATACATTTTTTTTTCACGTACGCATATCCGTCCAATATTTGTTACATGACTATAACGCGACGGTTGTGGGTTCGATCCCCACTCGATTAAATGAATTATTAAATATTTTCTACTGACCTAAATCCACTTGCACTTTTCATAATTGTTATATTATTTTGTATTTACATATTTTTATTATTTTATTTTAGCACCACACTGCATCGTGCATATAGCATAGGAAGCAGGAGAAACCTGGGAAACGAGTGCTCAGACACTCCGTATTTATATATAAATAGTTAATTGATACTAGTAGCTTAACAGAGGCAAATTAAAAATTTCTCACAACATAATATTTTCAAATATTTAAGGCTACTTTCTCTTTTGGTAAGCTTTTCGTAAATTTAAGAAGAGCTTTTAAACGGTCAAGTTGCTTATTTCGATTGAATAGATGGAACGTGAAAGTCGAATCTCACAAAATAATTATCTTGAGTAAGAAATAACATATTTACAAAGTATTATAACGATAGTAGATACGTTATTTTTTTTTCTTAAACTTCATGTAGCAGGGTAGGCAGAGGGACCCTAGTGTTAAGACACTCCAGTTATCGCTCTGCGCTGAATTCTGGAGGCATTGCGTATTGAGTAGCGGAACTCAGCGCCGCGCTCTCGCTTCGGTACCAGTGCGACGAAATAAAAATAATATATTAAATATTTCATTTCTTCGAGCGGGAATCGAAGCCACAACCTGTCGCGCTTACAAACATACCGTTGTACCAATGCGCCACGGCTGGCTTACAAGCACGGTATTAATACATGAAAGTGCCAATGCACTTTGATGTATTAATTCTGTAGTGACCTCATTATTAACTATATTTTATGACTTTACGCTGTATCTCACATACAGCAGGATACACAGAGGGTACCTATCAAGTTTTAGAATGTGGAGTGATGGAAATTGTATGTGGAGTTACTGAACTGAACGCCGCGCTTTGTCTTGTTAACAGCGTGAGAAATTGAAAATAATTGAAATTGAAAACGATTTATCACTAACAAATAAACTGCAAAAAAAAACAGTTTTAATGAAAATAAGAAAGATTTTTGGCAAAGCAAATACGGAATTATAAACTTTTAAAGTAAGTAAAAATTATTATTACCAATACCGTTCAACGAAACTTGATGTTTAAATATAACGTGAAAGTAAATTTACTTTCAAAACACATATATAATGTCTATATTATTAATTAATTAATTACTTAATTACAATTTACAGATAAAAAATGGTTAGGTTTGTAACTTAGTTTGTGACTATGAGAATGTTTTAGTAGGTAATTCTTTAACAGTACTAACTGTTATACTTCGCCATGATACCTGTCCGCCCATAGCAGCGAAGCTAGTGTCAAGACACTCTGTTCTCCACTTTCAGCCTGAATTCTAGATACCTATTATGCGTTGAGTGGCAAAACTGAACTTTGCCAGTATTGCCAGGGTGGGAAAAGAAAATAATCTATTATTTTGAAGGCGATCCCTTCAACCCACAGTTCTAGTTTTGGTTCCAGTCATACCGCTGCACCACGATGCAGCAATATAAACCATCATTTATATTCAAACTATAAAACGTAATTCACTACTAAAGTAAACATAAAAAGTATGTATATATAGATAACAAAAGATCATAAACTATGTATTTGTATGAAATGTCCTTACGCTATAGAGCACCGGATGTTGCAGGTACCCCCGCTTCCGTTTTTTTACATTCGATCTGGAGCAGGAAATACGTTGTCGGTACTTTTTTGTGGTTTTAGTATTGTTTACTTAAAAAAAGTGAATTATAGTCATTTTTATATAATAGATTGCCTTTCAATAATAAAATTGTAAGACATTTTGTATTAGATATCATCTTTCTTTTCAATGTTATAAAACGTTTTTTATAAAAGATTATTTAAATATCATTTATTTAAAGATAACTATAACAGTTACAGCGCTGAAGAGAATAAAAAGAGACAAGTACAACCAGTATAAAGCCCATACAATTTAACACTCAGTTAAAATTTATCGTCACAACTGCCCTCCATAACTTACCGCTACCTACATTTTGTATACACTTAAATATTATTGTCCTTCTTGAGATATATTTACATAATGTAAAAAAATATATTTTTTTGTACTGTTACAAATGATAAATGGTGACCACTTCACGTTAAATACTTTGTAAGTTATTATGAAGAAAATAAAAAATTAAATAACTTAGCTGAGCTCTTTTGCTAAATATGTTTTACATTATTGTATTTTTTTTTAGCTTCACACTGTATCCCGTATATAGCAATATCTAGTGTTAAAACACTTCGTCCAACATTTTCCAGTCAATTTTCGAGCATTGTGTGGCGGAACTCAACGTCGCACATTGTCCTTTGTTCTATTCTTAAGAAAAGAAGAGACACAATAAGAGACTACTAGATCTTCAGTACAGACGAGCTACACTCAGAGAAGCCAATTAGCGTTTTATGTACATTAAACCAGTTTCAAATTGTATTGTAACATAGAACATTAACGCCAATGCTATCTTCAAGTGAGACTGTAAATTTCATAATAATATTTAAGGTACAATGTTACATTTTATTAGTAGTTAGTTTAAGTTATTTTCAATGATTTCTTACCCATTTGGCCCTCAGTAGGCGCGTAGTCTGGAATTGTTAAGCCGTACTCCGAACACTTACAATGAAATTCCAGTATAAAACAGTTTATAACAATTTTTGCACTAATTTTCACAATCACTCATTTTCACATACCTAATTAAAATATTTTACAAGTAATTAGTATGATGATATCCTAGATAACCCATGAATTCATATCTATATCTATATTTTTATACAAGTATTTATAACTATAAAATTAAACTGTTTGTTTGGCTGAGTGGACTAATCTCAGGAAAACTAATATAATATATATTTAATCTAAAAATTTATTTTCTGTGGTATTTTACGAGGAAGTTGTATTCTTAGTTGCTTCCATTTGACTGCTGCTGGTGAAGGCGAGTTTATTATAAAGATCATCATCGATAATATTTTATGGCATGTGAAGATTATAATTTTATTCATCTTGTTAAGTAGAAAAAGTCAAGTCAAGCAACGAATGGGAAATCAAAAAGTGAGTGAAATTAGAAAGCTAAAAATGAATAAAGATATTTATTATACCAACATATTTGTTAATAGTTAAAATGAAAATAAGTAGATATGAAGATTTCATGTAATTCCAAAATACATTGCAATTTTTTACTTCACGATATATATTACATTGAAAAGAAAAACTCAACGTTGAGTTTTGTCTTGTAGAGAGAAAATTTACATAATTCATCCCTCTGATCGGGAGAAGAACCTACAACCATCGCGTTCACAATCACACACCGTGCCGCTGAGCCACAATAAAAATTTATCTATAATAACAATATATATAATAATTTAAAATAAAGTCCACTAATAATCCCAATATGTAAATAATAAGGGAAAAGGATATGGTTACGACTTCATATTAAACTAACTTGTACTTAATAGACGCCAAGCAAGTCTTATTCAAATATTGTACTCTACGTAAGTATGAAGTATATATGAACAGGTTTCATTAAAACTAGTAAGGTAACTGCTAAATTAATGTTAATTTGTATATCAGCAATGATTTTATATTCCCTTTTGATAGAATATAATGATGAAATATATCTTTATGATTTGAAATATATTTTTCATACTTTAAATATTATTATTTTTTCATAAATTTTCCAAAAAAATACTATCAATCTACATCTGCGGTAGGTATAGTAATACCTAATACAGCATAAGTAGCTGTATTAAGATTATATTAATGGAATTAAAAACCAAAATCTTCTAATTTTTTACGCTTGCTGTTATTTTATATTAATCTTTTCAGTTTTATCTCATGTTATTTTTAAAGATTTGTCTGTATTTATTTGCAGTAAATAATATTTTCATTCACTGTACATAATATATTATTAAACCGAAAAATCAAACAAAACCCCAAAAATCAATAGCATCCTTGCGAGCAGAAACAATAACGAAACGAAGCCGTCCTGAGTTCAGCGCTCGAGAATAGTACCAGGTCTAAATATAAACCGACCGCTAGTGATGTTCCCGCGGTAGGGAAGTGGCTAAAATTAAATACATTTTTAATTTCCAAATCCTGTCACGTTCAAGGTCGGGTCTCCGTCAGCGGTGGGGGAAAAAAAAGTAAAAATTAAGACATCTGGCGTGTATCGTTAACTGTGTGTTGGCTATAAAAGTTTTTTAACGGTAATTTAAGCCAGAAATGGTGATTCACTTTAATTTGTAGACCTTGGGACGCCATTGTGGTGTGGTGTGGTGTGATGTGGTGCGTGTGGGTTTAAATTAAATAATGGCAGCGATTGATGCTAAATGCATTGTGAACGCTTCTGTTTTCCGTGTCGAGTGTGTCATAAAATTGTATAATAATTGTAAAACTTTATGTTTGTTATTTAAAAATATATTGAACTTGTTTGTTTAGATGTGGTGTCATTGTAGAATTTGTCTTTTTTTAAAGATGCTTATACAGCGTGATGTTTCAAGCTGTATAAGCGTGTTTAGTGACGGAAATGTAGACCTCTTTTTCTGAAGATAAAAGGTAATAATGTCAATGCCAGAACTAAGAAATGAAAATAATTCATTCCCTAAGAGGGAATCGATTCCAAAACCGTCGCGCACCACAGCCGAATGCTATCGCTGCGCCTCTATAAATTATTTACATAATCCAAATATATAACGATATTACCATATTCAGTTAAACGAATAGTCGGCTACTTGAAACAAAAATAGAGTTGACGAAATATATACTAATAGGGAGGGATTTCAGAATCCAAATATATCTATATCCTGTTGACAGAGAAACTAATTACACTTGAAATCCTCACGTCTCTAAGCTGTAATTTACATTTTTAGATAATTAAAATAACTTTCTAAGTATTTTACAACAATATACATGAGCCACATTTGAAGCCACCGTCTAACTTTAAGTATGATGGTTGTGGGTTTGATCCCCACTTCAGGGTATAGAAAAATGTGGCATTGACTTCCGCCACTCTAAGTAATGTATGAAGCTGAAAATAAAACTTTACCATATATAGAAAATATAAAGTTTAGCTGGATATTTATAAATTATTTAGTTAAAGATGAGAGAGACATAACTTAAACGCGAATATTATTTAAACAGAAACAATATGAAACATAAAAACTAAGCTTCCATACCTTATAAGGGAGCCAGGTGAAGGCTTTACACAAAATGCAAGGAAAAAAAAAGAATTGACCCGCATTGATAAAAATCGTATTGTGGATAAGGGATTATTTAGTTGACAGTTCACATCTGTTACAATTTTGGGACAGAGAGGCCGAACACGTGTGTGCTGCCATAAATTAATGATCTGTTTTGTTTACAAATGTCACGAAAACGGTGTACAATACGCCCGTTATGGACTTTTTTATATAAAAAAAATTATGTGGGTACAATCGTTGGTAGAATGATTTAAGTCGGTTATAAATCTCTGTATGCTACGTTGAGTTCAGCCAGTCAACGCGAATTGGATCCTGGACGACATTATATGTATTAGAAACAAAATAAAAGCCCATTTCATTCTAACTCGAGCAATAATCCCTAAAACTTCCGTAAATATGTAACTATGTTATATATGTATAAACAAAAAAAATCGACTTTATATTAAAAAGAAATAAAAAACAAATTTTAAATATACAAATACAAACAAAAAAAATATAGAGCATAATTGCACATAAAACCTATTACATCTGATATGACGGAAGTTGTTAACGACAATTATAACATACGACACTTATGTTGTAAAATAAGAATTTCGATACAAAAAAGAAGTAGCCATCTTGAACAGTCTGATGTCTTTAAGAGCACCTGGTTATTATTTTTTACATCATCACACTCGGTGGTCTGATGGCACTTCCTGTTTTCCCATCCTCGCTACTTAGTTATGGATATTTTATGGAACTAAAGCAACTTCTGCCTATCTAGGACAGATAGCTAAGAGCTTTTTACAATGTTCATTAATTTAAATTGCTTGAAAAAAATTAAATACACATGCAACCTACACTGTAATCTCTATAGCTTGTGCTTACAAGCAAATGAAACGTAATAACGAATAAATTGTGGAAGTAAATAGGTCCATCCTGTAAATATCCAACAACTAGCCGTGGCCCTAATACTGGTCTGTCACTATTGCAATCATAATCAATCTCTATTTGTCAGTACAGACATTAAGGTCTCTTGTCACTTTCAAACACGTCTTACTTATTAATACACTACGTTGACCCCTTGATAGTATTCTCATATTTGTCGATTCAGTAGCTAAATATAATCATAAAATTTTATTTTTAAGAAAATTCGCTGGAGTTTTATAGTATATTGTATTATAAAAAGTATCCTAGGTCCTGCCTTATACTTTATAATATATGTATACAAAGTTTCATAATAATCGCTTAAATAGTTTTGGCGTGAAAATGTAACAAACAAACTTACATTAACATTTATAATATTAGTATGAGGTCTAAACATCAATATATATCCATATTAAACATACAAAGATAACAAAATATTACAACTGAAATTATCATTAGGTAAAGACATGAGTAAAATACCAAAACTTCGGTCGTTAATCAGACTCGAGGAAAATCCTCATCATACAGAAACTTAAAGATAAAGAAACTAAGAGCATTTCGTTACAAACGTTTAACCTTTTTATTAACGCCCTGTCGTCCCGAGCCCAAAATAAAACCAAACATGATATAAGGATAATAAAAACCACAAGTTCACCGTTAAGTATGGTCAGCAAACTACGATTTATTACAATCATATGAAAAAAATATATATTTATTTATATTTTTTCTTTACTTTTGCTTCTTATTACTTCATAACCTATAAAATATCATTACAACATTCTTATTTATGCATATTCACATATTTTCTCAATTGTATTTTTTTGCTAACCGTACGTTTAATTGGTCAGGACCTATTAACGGGACGGGCGCCGGGTACAGTGCACGATTCTTATTAGCATGTTACGTAAACCGGCCACACTCGTTCGCTTTTTAGGACTCTAAAACGACTGTTTGCATGGACAACACTTTCTTTACAAATATATGGTTACTGATGTATGGGACGTATCACGTAGTATATGCCTACTAGAAAAATATCACATGTTTTCTAAAAGTATTTAATTGTTATCATGTATTAAAACATTAATTTAAAATTATTTTTTTAAAGTATTTATTTAACTTATTGTGAAGTAATTCACTTATCTTTATAATTTTATTATATTTTAAATTAATAACAGTGATAATGACTTCAGCATCGACTTTGTAATTAGCTTGATTTAAAAATATTATTCATTAATTTAGTCAAAATTAATAAATAAGATTCTATAGAAATAAATTATAATTTCATTTAAAACGTATTAAAAATATGAAGAGTTATCATAATTTAACGTATTCGAATCTTGTCCTTATCTGAAACGCGCCCTAATTCTGTGGCGCCAGTTGCATGAGTTATGTTGTAATACGCCTACAAAAGCTCGAGGTGACATTATATAATTCAAGTCTAGAAATATTGTACTGTTTAAAGACGGGATTTGCGTTACTTTTATAGCAATATATCTTACAAATATAATAAATATGTTTTTTGCTTTTTCAGAAAATGTAACTTAAAAAATCATCGATTTAATAAAATTTAAATGAAAATTTGGCAATAGTGTAAATGTATATCATTATTTTCATATGAAAATATTGTATTATGTAATTTATTCTTTTTTTTTAGAAACTGCGTCGTTGTACCACAACTCCCACAAAAAATATATATACACAAATATAATATTATCTTCACCTATACAAATCCACATATTATATATTATACAAATTCATGACTATTATGAGTATAATTTCGTAATTTAAAGGTTAATTTCACTTTTAACGGTTAATTTTAACAGAACATTGCTTACTAAGAAAGCTGCCCTAATTCTCGATACATGCACTTCGCTCGCAACGTAAAAAAAACAACCTGCGCAGGCGCCGAGACGCCACGCTTATTTATCTTCGGCGGAATTCTGCGTAAAATGCGTTACTGTACCGTCAATCAAAGGTTAAAACATTTATAAATCAGCATCTTATAAACATTGTGAAACAACAATGATTGGAAAAAAAGATTTTATCGGATCTCTTGCATTTTGTGGAGAAAAAGTTTAAATTAATCACTGTTTTATCGTTTCTATCTACATTTTAGTATCATTTTGTTTAAACAAAGTTATCTTATATTCTTCAATTTTGAATGAAAATATATATATTCGTCCAATATTGTATAAAACGCTCAGTAAATAATATTTAAATTAAAATAACGTTAAACGAAAAATGTAAATTTGACTTCGGCTTTTAAAGTAAACAAAGTAATAACACTATAGTAAATATTAAATTTCTTTCTTTTTCATTAAGATATGTAAGTACAGTACAAATGTAATTATACAAGTGTCTAAGGCAAGTTAAATATAGCCAATTTCTCATTTCGACGCGTACCGACGTCAAGAAGAACGTAGGATTTGCGTCATTCATTTAGATACTACTTGCATAGTATTTAAAATATTCTTCACTCTATATAAGTGTTTAAAATATTTAAAACCTGTCAATCAAAGGTCACACCAAAGGTCAAGATCAAGATTAGATAAATAATCAGTTTCTGTGTAGATAAGAGTATATTTTATTACTCAAATTCACGAGCAACGCAGCGAAACTGTCTGACTGTACGCGGAACTTCGGAATATTTTTATTGCTACCTTGCTCAAGTAGCAAGCCAAACCGCAGCGTTTATTTCCGTCAGTCAACACATATGTCTCGAAAATTAGGCAGAAAGTGTACTGTATTGTAAATTTTAATATAATATACAATTGAAAAGTCTACATTCATCTAAAGAATATTACATTCATATATTCTCACTCGAGTCCATTCTACTGTCGGCGGATGTGTATCTACGACATGTATGTGCGACATGTATTCATTATGAAAATTGTTCTCTTCCTCAATTTTTATACGATAGACAAAACAATTCTTGACATATTATATTTTTTTATAATGTATGGTGCATTTTGTTAAATTAAGAAAATAGCACAGAGTCTGTCTTAGCACTTCCTTCCATTCCTTCCATTTTTTATCCTGCTATTGCGCCAAAATGATTGCAGCTAGTTTATGACTAGTTAGTTAATACAACACGCGGAAGTAATTTGAAGATAAAGAAAAGGAAATAAATGAACTACTTTGTATTTTTCAAGGACTCATTATTCAAATGTTAATGATGTGCTAACTTGGCTGTTGAAATTACACGGAAACCCAAGGTCTTCAGCTTTAAGCTGCTTGACTATAAACAGAACTTCTTACTAATACTTTATATCACTGTCACACTATAAAGGTAAATCATTATTTTGGAATTATTAGTTTTAACACTGTATTTAAATAATTAACAATTTAAATAAAAGTTTAAATTTGTAATGATTTTTTTTTGGCCAATTAACAATTATATATATATAAAAAACAAATCTGATAAGTAATGAATAAGATTAACACATGTAAATAAGAAGAAAAAAGCTCCTTTGGGCGTCGTTTGGTCTTTAGTGTAAAGTAAATATTTAAAATTTAAAAAAAGGTTAAAATATGAAAATAATATTAATGATATGAAGAAAAGGATTCCTTCCACCCAAATGAAAAATTTATTATAGATTTTGAATAAAAGAGTTTTAATGGCATTTAAAAATAAAAAATTACATTTCTATATAGTATACATGGAGACTGTAAATAATGGTGGAATTTATAAAATAAGTCATGGCTAAAATATAAAATTTTAAGAGATTTTTAAATATTTTGATGTCATTATTATTCTCTACGTTTTTATAGGACAAAAGTTTGTTTTTGGGAGTAGGACAAATAAACTCCCGAAATACTTCCAAAAACAAAGACAAAATTTTGTCCTATAAAAACATGTAGTGATATCTTATTTTCTATCATTATAGACATTTAGGCCTATAGTTGTAATTTAAAAAGATCTGTCTAACGGTAGAGCATGAGAGCCAGCATGCATTCCACTCAATTGTGGCTAATTGTCGTAATCAAGCAATTGCCGGTAGTACTATATTATATAGCTGGTATTAGCGGCAATTTTATCTATTTGTTCTGAAAAACTAACTTGTACAGTAGATTATAATAGAACTTTAAGTAATATTTGGAGACAATAGATATTTGGAGGTGAAATTATGTTAGGTGGTTTATCCACTGGAAGAAAGCTATATCTAGTATTTTAAATGTATAGCTAGAAACATAATTTAAAATGGAATCGACTCTACTACCACAGTGTACAGTAAAATAGATTTGTGCTAGTATACTAATACGTTTTATATGTAACCAATGAATAGCATTATCCATGTAACCATTTTTCACTTCGCCAAATGAATGACGCAAATAAATTACATCAATTTTCATTCTAATAAAAAAGGCGTTTTTTTTTATATATATATATATATATTATAAATGTTACGTGTAACATTTAAAGAGCACTGATAAACAACCTGAACAGAGACCAATGACATGTGAATATAATTTCCAATTCAAAGAAATACTTCATTTATTAATTTTGCAAAAAAAGTGTAAAAATGTACAAATACGATTTTTTATTTTCTTATTCAAATCCTGATTGCCAATTTAAGTAAGATATGCAAAAATGGCAACAATATACGTTATTACTAATGCATGAGATGTCTTGTATTCTTTAGAATTGAATGGATTTTTCATTCTATATCTTCAGACATATTGTATTAATAAATGAACGGTGAAGCCATGGAATGCTAAGAAGTTCGTCTCTCTCTCTATTTTTTAATAATAATATTTTTATATATTTTTTGAAACTAGGTTCCCCGCACCGCACGCAGGATACAACGCGAACCAAAAAATAAAAAAAAAAGTTGTATTTGTAACACATTTATAAAAAAGCATTTCAATCAAATAAATTGACTATGTAAGTGATATTAAGGCAACGAGGCGTGACGAATGTAATTATAACTTACAATTCTCATAATAGTTCCCGTGACACGAAAATGAAGGTCACTGATGATGTCACATACCTACCTACTAAGAAATACGTAAATACTGACACTGTTGAAAATGCAGTAAACACTCTTTAGATTAAAATTATTTTTTAGAAGAAACTTGATGAATATAAATAGATTCTATATATATATAGGGAGATAAATCTACTTGTATAGTATATATATTTAATTGTAATATTTAGTTTAAGCAAAACATTAAAAAAACTACTGCTGACGTTATATTAGAATGTTAAGCAAATTTTTAATAATTATTTCTACATATTAAAGTACTTACTACAGTATCAGATTGAATAATAAAATATCACAATAAATTACAATGTACATATGTATGTATGATATACATCTAGTATACATGTATTTATATAGTGCCTAACGGCAGATTAAATTTGCAGAGATAATAAGATGCAAGGTCAAACTGTTCCAGAATAATAAACACAAGATAACATGAACTAATTTCTGTGGCATGCGATTCCAAATAAAGACATCAAGATACAAAGAAGGCTTGTTTGATTTAAAGAGATGAGAATGAGTTCTATTTCCTCCGAGGTTTGTATCAAAAGGAAAAAAAAAGCTCTTATGGCCGATTTTCGAAGATTATTATTTTTTTTACATAAAATTGTGGCCTATGTGTTTTTTTTATTTATAAGCTGTAGTATTGTAAGCCTTCACGTAGATCTGTTCTGTAATCACAATTATAATATTAGTAAGAAATTGAAATCAACTATCTTAGAAATTTATTAGAATTAAAACGTCATAGGTGCGTCCTAATAACGGAATGAATGATATGAATCATCTGAACAAGAGCATCACCACCATTGTTTCGTTCGTCGAAATTTCGTTCAGCGGACCCTTATGGAAATGACATGTTGAGTCTACATACGAATGTCAACGTCACGTATTTCTTTATAATTTCAAATTTGCTGTTTGAAGTTAGTATTAATCTCATGAATTATTCTCGACAATACTACTGTAATAGAAAATTTGCCGACTTCAAAATTACTCCAAAGGTCCATTTATATGTATCTAATAGTTAGTATTACAGTCGTATTTACACTTGTTGTAATATTCCAGGCGACGCAATCTAAGTTTAGAAATAGTTTTTTTGTTAAACATTAAACCCATACCCATAGCGAAAAAATATGTAATTATATATATTTGTATATATGCAATTGTCGATTATATGTAGAAACGCTGACGTTGAGCAATATCCTGATATTCTCTGATTGTTCGCTACCTGGCGGCTCGCGTCCGCTCACGAAACTGACCACGTTGCCCCATTGCTGCAGAACTTTGTAAACACGTGACGAGACGAGAGACGTTGGGAAATCTAATAACTTATAATGTATTATGTAGAGTCAGTATATAGTGTTCTTCTTAATAAATATATAAGTTCTTGATAAATGTTTTATTGTTATCTTTGAAATTAATATTTAATATGCACTTAAGGAAAAAAATAATCAAAACCACTTTACATACTTTCTCTTTACTTTTTAAACTCAAACTAACAATACTAGCATAACCTAACCTAAACAAATTGTAAAAATGTAAAATAACTATTTTATTTAATCTATATTATATATAATGACATAAGGATATTTTGTTTACAGAGAAATGTCAAACAAAGCGTATCATAATGTTTACACAACTAATGTAAGCAAAATAAAGCGTATTTGCGTGAGATAAATACAGATAGATAAGTGATGCTGTTATCACGTTTCCTACCTCGCCTTAGCCTCTGCAACGCACAGGTCACGATTTTTCTTATACGATTTGTAATCAAAAAAATCACGAAAATTGTCTCTTTTTTAAGTTATATAATTTAAAACTTTCAATACTTGCTAAATGCGATTTCGATATCTGTTCATGGCAGGTATATCAACTTTTCCACTTCTTCTAACAACAATAGTTGATTGTAAAAACTTATTGTAAATCATCATATAAACTCTGTTACTTTTAAAAGATAAACGTGCATCAGCAACGACTGAATGTAACACAATAGAAGACGGACGCATTATTCTAAATACATAATGTTCTTTAAGCGTCTACTTAAAAACGCTGGTCCGGGCAAACAATGAGAGCATTTAAATACTACCAGATGTGACAGTATTGAGAATGTGCAGTAAAATTATATGTATTTATATATTATATATTGAAATAAAATAAATCATCGATTTTTTCGATTTAGAATATTGCTGATATCTATAGTTGCTTCACGCAGTTCTGCACATGGCAGGGTAGGCAGAGAAAACCTGACAACCAAGTGTTAAAACACTCCGTTCCTGCATGCGTATTACTCAAAACACCACAATTAAATTTTATTTAGTCGTAAAACTCAAAATATGTCTTTAAAATTAAAAAGTGAAAAACGAAGTGATCTTTCACTAGATAGATGTCTACAACGCTGCAGAGTGCGGAAGATGGGCGAAGAAAAACATAAATGTAAACAAGTAGCTCTAAGCTCTAAAGACGAAACTATAAACAACAAAAGTTATTAACCTGAAAATATTAAAATGTAAATATTTAAAATTCACTCAAGTTAGTAAGTAAAGGAATTTATAGCACCCGCAGAAATTGTTCCCATATGATTGGTATCACTGACGCGGTTTAAATTGCAAATTTTAGCAAATTTAGTAAATTTTTTATTGTTATCTTTTATTTTAATTACTTTTATGCTTATTTCAACGTGCATGTTGATATCAATCAACGTTTGGCAATAGAAAACACAATGAGAGACAAAAAAGCGCAATGAAACATACAAAGATAAAGCTTTTGATATTACGAAGTAAGCGAAATAATGTTACATTAATTATATCTTCAACAATGTAGGAAGAGAAAATGTTGTGTTAAGACACGCCGTTTAACATTGTCCGCCGAATCCTGGAGTCATTGCGTGTTGAGTGGCGAAATTCGACTCCACGCTTATCCTCAACTCCAGAGTGAAGAAATGAAAACATTAAATATTTCAATTTCTCAAGTGGGAATCGAACCCACAACCTGTGGCGTTTAAAGTTGCATTTTGTGCCTCTGCGCCATAATTGGCCTCAATTATTATTTAAAAGTAATATTCTACAAATGTACCCATACAATGTACAAATATTGCAAAAATAAGTCACTAGGTCATCTGTGTCTTCCCCATGACGTCGTTCAACGTAAATTTCTTTGTAAGTACCAATAATTACTGTAAACATAAGAGACGAATTGTAGTCTAAATATATATAACGAGAAACAGTGACTAATTCATAATTATGTATCTGTACAGACATTGTACGTCTGGAAATAAAAAGCTTTTTAAAGTTCAACTTATTTAAAACAATACATGATGTCGTTATAATAAAATTATGTAATAATTTTTTAAACTTTTTGCAAAATTATCTGCTGTATCCTTGTTCCCTGATAAATAGGATATATAATATAGATAATAAGTATATATTTATTTTTTAATATATTTCCACTTTTCATCCTGTTTATGGCAAGGGCGTCAGGGAATCTAGTGTTACGATGAAATGAGGAAATGCAAACAATTTATTTACTCGAGTAGGAATTGAACCCAAAATCGTCGCGCTTACGGTTGGATGCTGTACCGATTGTCCACGACGGGCTCAGATATATTAATGCAGTGTCTATTGTTAAATATTGAAAAAAAGTTGTCGTCAAGGAAAATAACCAATGAATTGCACTTAATTAAGATGTAAATGGATACGAAGAATGGACCACAAAAGCTACTTGAACGAAGCCCTATTTTGCGATTTATATTTTTTCATCACAAATCCTTACACTTTGTAAGTTTTTTTAAAAAAATAACACGATAAGACAATTTTATAGTCCGCTTCCCTAGTATTAAAGTAGTGTTGAGTGGCAGAACTAAACGCCGCGCCCTGCCTTGACACCAGAGCGAAAAAATCTTAAAATAATATATATAAACAAAAGTTGTATCGTTTAACAATTAAACCGCAAGCATACATAACTACAAATCAAGTTATTCGCAAAATCTTATCCATAAAAGTACTGTACAGGACATTAAATGTGAAAGATCATAGCTCAATCAATAAGTAAGTTATGTAAGTCTATATAACTTGCCAGTTACACGAGTAGGTAACATATAAGTACGACGCTACTTACATCACTTGAGGCGTCCCAATATAAAATATCTTAATTGAGATATGCTTTTACGATCGCATTTATTATTTATCAATTGATATCGAAATTTAATCGCATATTTTTTTATTGCAATATATGTGCTTTTGTATTGCAATAAGATACGACACGATAATATTTAGTTTTTCAATTGTGCTCATTTCATATGTGGGAGTGTAAGTATAAATGATTGTTGTACATTTGTACATACTTACGTTATATTATTTATATATATTATTATGAGGGAAATTTATTCTTTTCGTTTTAGCTATAGCAAGACAAAGTGTGGCGTTGAGTTCCGCCATTCAAAATCTTTACAATCTTGAAATTAATTTTGTGATATTTAAGGGATGAAAAGCAAAAATAGTTATCAGTATAATTATTTATTAATTTTTTTTCCGAATAGTAGAAAATAGACAAGTAAATCCAACAAATAATTGAAAGCCTATCGATATACAGCCTTCTTGATCTTTATAAATTAAATTAATCGTCGCCATCCGGTGCATCTCATCTGCCGGAAACTCTTCAAAATGGATAAGAAACATGACAGGCCATTATGAAGTTTTATGAAGTCTTGTTGGTATAACTTTTTAAACATAACATAAATGTTTTATCTATAAACGTATAGTGTTTTTATTTATTTAGCTGCATATTGATATTGTTATCATATAATACTTTTAGTTCTATCGTTACAGTTGATCCAAACTCTATCCTTAAGGGTTATTATAATATACGGTCGAGTGAACAGCAGTATCTTAATGGGTACGGAGTATCATAACACTAGGTTCCCAAATTCCCTCTGTCTACCCTGCTATGTGCGGGATACAGCGTGCATGAGGGACACTTACTGTTGCCATTAAGATAATTCCTTTCCCCCCTTTTCCGCCAAATTTTGGAGGTGACACGAAATGTAGCGTTTACGCTTGTGCCCCTGCGCCACGACTGACTTAAGAAATTAAGCTTCTTATTAACATAAAGTATGTTAAACAAGCGTTAAGAAATAAAATAAAAATATAGATAAATAAAGAAGAAAGTATAGAAATAAATAATATTGTAGTATATCTAAAGCAATATAGGAAGTTTTTTTAATGTAATATCCATGTAATTTCTACGGTCATGATCGGTCACCGCCGTGAGGGTCAAGCAAATATTAGCTAACACAATACTATCACTGCCTAAGATAATAATGATTCATCGGTTGAATACACACGCCTCGTTACAGAGACGTTTTTATCCAAAACGCGAACGGCGGAGAATATATTTTTGTATTGTAGGGTAGGCAGACGGAACCTGGGAAGTCCTACCAAGTATTAAAAAATATTCCGTTCACTAAGCACTTTCGTTTCTCAATTGTAATTCTGGACGTATAACTTAACGCCGCGGTGTATCTCGTTGCCAGAGTGGGGGAAATTAACATATTCAATATTTATTTCGAAGGAATCGAACCCACAGCTTTTTGCGTTTACCGTCGCACGCTTGTGCCCCTGTGAGGCACTGGTCTAAATAGAACGTAGCTTAAAAATTGTATGATTACACAACGTATTTATTGTAATATTGTAGAATTGGGTAATAATATAGAATCAGCTAGAAAGCAACTCGCATCAATTCAACGCAATTAATTTATGTTCATGTCAAAAAAATATATGTTAAGGATTATTTTTATATAAAAGATAATTTAAAGAATCAAGTTTCAAAATCTTGTATAAAGCCGTTTAAATTTTTTCATACCCACTGTCAAACGTAATTATGATTAAGTGTAGAAAAGAGACACGGATTAATGTCATTCACTTGTAAATTTTAACGTGAGATTAATATAATACAAAAAAAAGTGGACTAATACTATTATTAGCAATATTTTATAGCTTCACGCTGTATACCGCATATGGCGGGGTAGGCAAAGGGAACCTAGGGTTAAGACACTCCGTTATTCACTTTCCGCATATTTTTGCTTGTTGATTGGATGAACTTAATGACGCGCTTAGCCTTGGTACCACATTAAAAATATGACAATATTAATAAATAATAATTCTTTCCCCTGAAAAGGAATTGAACCTACAACCATTGCGTTTACACTCACACGTTGATGCCTTAGCACTACTATGTGAAATAAAAAAAATATTCATAACAACTCGCTACCACCTATATATTGATATGTAGATAAGAACTTATCATATAATGAGATACACAATTAGCGATGATATGAAAAATGCACAGAGATTATTACGAAAACAAGTCATTGATAAACGATAATAAACACATTAACATGGCCAGTGGTAAATGCTTGTCAATGTCAAAAAAATCATATTCGATACGTCACTCACGTAATATATACAATAAAAATATATACTATTATAAAATCTAAATAGATATTTAGGTACAAAAATTAAATAAATCCATGGGTTACCCTTAGGAATGTAAGCACAATCACCCTTATCTGTGCGATATGTTGGTCTAACGACTACCAATTTCGATAAGAAGTAACTTCTAAACGTACTGTATAATTCACTTATTGATAACACGAGTAAAACATTAAAGGATATTTCTCAAGGATCAATAATTTACACGTTTTACGCACGACGCCGATCGATGCGCGAGAGCAACTGACGAAGGAAATCATTGGGCCATGCGCCGGCGCACGTATAGCTCGACCAATTTGAGAAGTTCACCGTTTTTATGGATATTCTTAAAGTATACGAGTCCGTTAATTCGGCCAGATTCAACTCTGTTTATTCACCGTGTAACCAGTGTATTTTTAGTAAATACAGGGGCAGGTAACGTCTTCTAGGGCCAAGGGCTTCCATTATGTTATAAAAAAAAACCCAGGACTATTGTACGAACGTATATAGTATGAGTATTGAATTTTTTTTTTATTTTGAAATTAAAATAATTTTAAATATTAAGTTAACAGGCATACTGTATTTTGCTTGTAGTAGAGTAGACAGATGGAATTCTGCATATAGTAGTATTAATACACTTCGTTCTCCATTCTCCGCTCAATTTCCGAGAAAATGCCTATTTAGTGACATCCCAGTACCGCACTTTTTCTTCTTACTAGAAATGACAATATGAGAGTAACTGGTACTGATAATCGAACCTACAACTCTCACGTTCAAATTCATACGCTGCGCCGCGACCGTCTATACATATTTTATACCAGTCAAAACACAATAAAATCTATTTCTAATCACTAATCAATAGTGGAAAAAAGGGATAAGCTGGATAGAAGTCGAAAATTTATTGTAAAAATATGTTAAATTTGATTATATCAAACTATATTTATTTACGTTTATATTTCCATTTCCTCGCTTTGACAACACGCAACGCCTCCAAAATTCAGCAGAAAGTGGAGAACGGAATGTTTCCTCTGCCTACCCTGCTGTGTGAGGAATATAGTGTGAAGCTGATTTGTTATTTTTTTTATTATTTCCAAACTTTTTATTTTATTCTTATTAAATTGCTTTATATATGACGAACTACTAAAACTATATTAAACATAAAGTATAACTAACATAAACTATAATTATAAAATAACTAATTCTGAAATGAATTATATAATATAATTTATATATTTTTATTACTTTGTATCATGTAATCAATCAATTACAATAGTTAAACACATTAAATATAAATTACAACTGTCTTGGGTCAATGTTTTGTTTCTATTAGCAAGTTGTTCACCTTGAATGGCGTTTGATCGACTAATTTCATGTATATTATAACAGTTGTCGTAAAAATTACGATATTTCGCATGACCTCTATTGGACTAGTTTATTTGCATCATAGTGCCGTTTTTTTATACATTTCGTGTTTTCCGTAAATTAAAATCGATAGGTTAGTTAAATGTTAATTGCCAATAAATAATGTTGGTTAGTGAATTCTGAGCTAAATCAGACGTAGAATCAAATAAAAGTCGATTAATTTCTTTTTTTAAATAATTTAAACATTATAACGTTGTATTAACAAATAATATTTGAATAAAGATAATAATTTATATCCTCATATGAAATTTGTAATTTTGGGCAATGATTTCTGAACGTCCGCTTAACTAGTATTCTAATCTTCCTCTAGAAATTACTCGGATTTATTTTTCAAATGTTTATTCAAGTTTAAATTTAATTAACTAAAATACAAAAATAAGAATATTTCCTTTGTAAAATGTGTAATAAGAATGTTTAAATATTACAAGTTCATTCAGAATTCAGATTATCTGAAAAAAAATATGTGGCAAGAGGAGATGGATGGATCTACATCTACGAAAAACATCCGGAACCAGCCTAACGTAGCCTAAATGCACACCCATCAACCACAAACCAAAACAGAAGACGACCCGGGGACGACCCTGGATAAAGATATTTTAATGGTGAGTAGAAATATTATAAAATTTAGATAAATAATACGATGATAATACTAATTTATTTAGCTATTACGGTACCATACTTAGTGGCTATTAAGAAACGATTTTACGTTGACATAAAACACATGTTATGAACTGTTATGTAATATTCATCTACTGGTTTATCTTGTTTGCATAAGCTCACGTTACTTTTGAAATCATTTGTCTCGATTATTAGAGGTAGCTTTACCTTTATGAGAGGTAAGTGCGGTTGAGAACCTAGTTTCACGATACTCCGTTACCCATCAGATAAAACAGTTCTCCACGTCAAGTGTCAAGTTTTCCTATTTTCAGCAGTTTATAAAAATAGGACCAAAGAAACAAACATAAATTTTAGGTTTTCTATAGATTTTATTGAAAAGTGCTTATACCAATGTAACATTATTTCCTAAAGAAAGTGGATCAATCATAAAGAGAATAACTCCAATGTTTCTATTTTGGGCAAGGGTCAGGCACGGAAGACGGTGTCAACGCACGTGTAGACTGTGGAGTACGAGCTAAACGTGTCAAAGTAATTGACCTATGTTATATGAAATATTCATAGCCTCAGCGTCTTCGCTCGGCATATAAAATTATTGTTTAAGACACTTGGGCTCCTTTCTGGGGACTATTTAGATTTGAAATAATACAATATATTTGTAATTTTATAAAAAAAAAAACATTAATAATGATCGAAATTGAGTATAAAACCGACTATCACCTAAACTAGGACAAGTTGTACAATAAATTTTAATTGGTATTTCACAGTTTATAAATAAACTTTTCAAATCATTCACTTTCATCTCGGCGTGATGAATCATAAACATAATATTCAGTTTCACGCTGTATCCCGCTGTATCCCGCACACAGCGTGGTAGGCAAACGGAACCTGGTAATAAGAGACTCCATGAGGAACCCATTTTCCAACCCACAACCAATCGATTTAACAGTCACACTTTAAAGACAATAATAATATATAAATAATAGATTAAGGTTAATCGAACGCATAGTGTTAATAGGCAAGTGTTTGAGGTCAATCGTTTGCAATTGTAAAGAGCTTCATTTAGTTTTCAATTGCTTATATTCTCTTAGCTTCACGGTGCACATCATCCTGCACATTGCAGGGTAAAGGGAATCCGAGAACTTAGTGTTAAGACACTCCATTCACTTTTACACTTGAATGCTTGTACCTTGCTCCGAGATGTTTATAATATATAAACTATTATTATATACAGATATTTCATTTTTTTTTTACCTTTACGCACCCTACACATAATAACGTTTTTATAGAAACTTGAGGAACCCAAAATATCATTATTCTTTTAAAAGACTTTGATCCCTAAACAGGTAGAACCATAAAACAATACAATGGAAAAAAGAAAAACAAATATAAATACAATTCCTAAGCTCAAAGAGATTGTTAGTCATTAGATCTCGTCTTTTTGTGATACGGGTAGATAATTTCGGCGTCAAATGTTGGCGGCGACGGCGCCCGTTGTGCGTCAACTATATGACAATGAGTCCGTCTAGCATTTACACTGAGCAACTGACATTTTATTGCTGTAGTTTATATAAGAAAACGGTTAGCTGGAGAGAATTTTGTGTTAAATCTCTCTGTTAACCACCCATCACGCAATTTTAAAGATAGGTGGGAAAATAAATCCGGTGATTTTTCTTTAAATTAATATAGTAATAATAATTAATTTCCTCAGTAGGACGTACGTCTTTAATCAACTGTAATATTATATGAAATTTTAACTATTGATATAGCATAAAAAATTCAAATCATACTTTTTACATTAAATAGTATAATTATTTTTTATTTTATTTAGTAAAGTAAAATAAATAATACATAATAAAACATGATGAACTTTCCAATTGATTTCAGGGTTTCATATGTCGTGTTGTGATAATAAATTTTGTCATTTGGCATATCATCTTCTTACATATCAAGTTCATTGACTTAGTAATGCAGATCGTAGTGTGCGGTTTCGCTAAATATATTTCATTAAATATTTTACTTTTTATGTATATATTTTTTTATTTTTGTCAGTTAAATTATAATTTATACGAAAATCTGTATCACAAACAACACAATATCACACCACATATCTATAATAAAAAAATCTGTTATCATAAAAAAAGCTACATTATTAATCCAAGTTACCTTGTGAGAGAATTTACGTTTTGCAAAATTACACAGAAATTGTTTATTTATTTTGAAATAATTATTTAAATATTTTTGTTAAAAAAATAACCCCCGCAACCAAAATCGAACCTCCACCATTCACCCATCAATTATAATACCATACATAATTTATACATTTTACATTTCAAATCTGCGCCACAATAGCGCTCGTCTACATTGAAAAATATCAATCAACAGAATTTACGCAAGTCAATTAACACTGTAACATTAAGCGTAATGTAATGTATATTATTAAGTCTATATTATAATTAATTAATTATTCGAACTATAAAATACATATTTAATGTTTGAAAGTAAAGTGAAAAGGCTTATATTGCATATTAAATTAACTTATTTACGATTGTTTACTTCGCCAATTAATAAGTAAGAGATTTACGTTTGTTTCGAAATTGATAAAATTATATTATAATATTATTTCTTTTTTCACGCTATATCCAAAATAGCAAGGCAGAGTAGGTAGCGAACCTGGGAACAAAGTGTTAAACTCTCCGTTCCCATTAAGACATTTTCTAACACCTCTAAGAATATTTGTACAAAGTTTCATGATAATCGATTGAGTAATTTTGGCGTGAAAGCGTAACAAACAAACTTACATTGACTGATGACATTATAAAGATGATTTATTCATATTAACTAAAATTTGTACGTTAAACAGGGCAACATTGTACCCGTAGTAATATATTTCTATGTTCTTTGTTAACCTTTGTGGCTTGTAGATAAAATTTATGTATTTGCATAAAATTTATAACCACACGCAAGAAGATAGGTAGTATATCGTCTATTTAAAGATAAATAACTGTGTGTCGGAAAATTTGTCCTTATCAATCTTACCCATATTACTGCGCACGCGTCGCAATAAATTAAAATTAATCAACTATGAACAATTTTTATGTTTGATTCACATTTTTTTAAGAGAACACTGTCTTTAACAAATTAGAAAAAACATGTAGATTGTTAAGTTAATAGTTTAAAAAACCTTATATATTTATTTAGAAATTAATAAATGAATGCATTTCAAAATATTATTATTCTGGATTAGATAATAACCTCGTTTTTTCGAAATATGTTAGCGAAACGAGAAACGTCACAAAGCACAAGTCCTACAAAAGTCCTTCGATCGAGATCGTTGAATAATAATTTGTTCACTTCAACACTGTAATTATTATTGCAATCAATTAAAATTGCAATAATACTGCAAGTGTTAATTAATTTTAAAAAAAACTCGCTGACAGCGCAGTTGTGTAGTTATTCAAATTAATTGTTCGAAAAAAGTCAGCCGCGTCTGAGGTTATAATGCAGGTATATGTACAAGTTTCTTAATAATAATGTGCATGTTTTCGTTAATATTTTTTTTCTTATTGTAAGATGAGTAGCTTTATTTATCTTCAGGCTGTACCCACCCCATGTTACTACGTGTTGAACTCAACTCTCTCAAATGAAAATATTTAATTCCTCCCCGAATGCGTATCGAACCCACAACCGTCGCGTTTAGCCATTTGTGCCGCTACGCCATGAACGCTTCAAGTCTTTTGTTTTATTTTCTCGCCACACTTAGCGGGAGACAAATCGCTGAGTTTTAAACGTCCTACCCATTACATGTTAAGTGGCGAAATTTACAGTCTAACTCCCTAGTTAGACTTAATATTAGGTTTAAGTATTAGGTATATTCTTTTTATAAAATAGAATTTTTACATAATTACAATAATAAGATATAATTTAATGTAAAGGATTTTTTAAAGAAATACAGATGTTCTCCACACTTGGTCATATAAAAGTAAAACATAATAATAGTAATTAGAGTGAGTAATGACGCCGTCACGGCACAATTTGTGCGTTTCTGACGGCTCGACGGTCACGCCTGTAAAATGTACTGGTTTAACAGATTGGTTATTAAATTGGTTATTACAGATTGGTATATTTAAAATACTTACATTGTTTTTTTTTGTCAAATACAAATGGCTAAATAAGTCAGTAGTTGATTGGGTCGTCACTCTGGGGTGTCACTCTACATACTCTGTCTCGAAAGTGGAAGAAAAAAGATTGAAACACACTAGCAGTGTCTTTACAAAATATATTGAAGGAGATCCCAGTCAGTTTCGAAAACATTTAAAAAACAGAATAATATATAAACAATGTAATTTTTTTTAATTTACTTTCCAAAATGTAAAAAACATACATTAATTTCCTTTAATCTCCTTAAAAACGATTAAACCGACAAACTGATGAATCTCGCCAATATACATATATATTTTAAGTAAACTGCCAAGAAGTTTTTATTGGTGAGCCATGACCTACACTAAGGTTTATGTCGAGACGCCATCTCCATATATAAAGCAAAGCCGACTTACAATACCCGCAGTCAACTTATAAGGACAACAGCGTAATAAAAGTTGAAAAGGAATTTTAAAAAAGTGAAGTAAAAAATGTAATACTGCACTATTAAATTATGATAAGTACATGTTTTAATTTTTTTATAAAATCGTTTATAATTGTATTCAGTTTTAATTAATTATATGTTAAGTAGCTTAATTGTATTTTAATTCAATACTTTCTTCATTTGTTAAATTCTTGACTGTTTATGTCATTATACTGTAAGTAAATATCTTTTTTCTTTTAATTTCACATTGTATCCCGCATATGAGAGGGTATACAGATGGAACCTAGTGTAATACACTGCGTTCCTCGCTTTCCCTCACTTTTGACAGAACTCAACGCCGCACTTAGTCTTTTTACCAGTGACGAGATAAATATAATTAATTTCCTTGAGTGGGAATTGAACTTCCTATCGTTGCGTTTACAGTCGGACGTTGTGCACCTGCGCCATGACGGACTCTAGATTATTACGTATAGCACTTTTAATATCCATACATTTTTTATTTTTAATGTAATAAGAAAGTAGTTAAAGATATATATTTTTTCACTTGTGTTTTACGGACTGACCTCATTATAAGCGACAGAATTAAACTTTAAATACAAACATACCTTCAAGTGAGATTTGCACCTATACTATGTGATATATGATGAATCATGCATAAATAAAAAAATGTGGTGTGGCGGCGTCTACGAGCGTTTTATTCGTGAGTGGGAACCGAATTCACAACCGTCACGTTTGCAGTCGCAGATCTAAATTCATTACAGAATTACTAATACATAATAACTAGACATAAAATAATCATAAATTATAATAAATGTTTGTTTATCTATAAGCTCACTTCCGGTGGCAGCTAACGGCGCAATTTACAAGATAAGCTGCGTAAATGTCCAATAAAAATATTGTAATTACGTATTTATCAACCAATTACAATATTTATCTTAATTTCTATCGAATATTACAGTTTTATATAGAAAGGGTTATCCGAGTTTGGTTCCCACTAAGGCAAATGAAATATTGAACATTTTCATTTCATTGCTTTGGTAATCAGGCAAAGCGCATTTCCAATCAGAAAGTGGATAATGGTGACAAGAAAATATTTAAGACAGAAGAATATTTTTAGAACGCAATTTTGGAGATATTGCGTGTTATATGACGGATCTCAACGTCGCATTTTGTCTACTAGAACGGGATTTTGAAAATAAACTTAATAAAAATTCCATCGAGTGAAGATCGAACCCACAACCAAAGTGCTGACAGTAAGAGGTTGTCCTACTGCGCCGCAATAGCCTCTTAAAAATAAAATATAAATAAATATTTTTATCATTAAATATTAATATAGAAATATTTCCTAATGCAGTCGCTGCGAACGTTGAATAGTTACTGCCTTCCTTACGAGATAAGCAAATACAAACACTACAAGGCCTCGGGGTCACAGGTTCAACATGTGTTTTATGGAGGCAAGCCTTATATAGAACTTTTTACATGTAAAGCTATGCTATGTTACTTTATATGTTTATACAATATTAAATACTTGTATGAGATATTTAGTACAGTTATAATTGGTTAACAGTAGTTAATATTAAAAGATTAAAACCTACGAGTAATGTAGTACAAGAAATTATAGGTATAAGATCAAATACTGCGACGCAAAGGTCTGGGTTCTATTCCCATCGGAAGAGTAAGATTTTTATATTTCACCGCTCTGGCAAGCAGGTACAATTATATCGTTATCCGATTTCTAATATATTTTTTGCATAACTAAGAAAAAGATGTGATAACCTCATGTGGCTCTATATTTTGAAAATATATATTTACAGAAATGCAATCTGCCATTATACCAGTTTGGGACATAATATAAGTAAATAAATAAATTCTAAAATTACCTATTAAATAATTCAGTAGCACTTTGAAATATTTTAATATAATTAATATACGAGAAGTTGCGTGAAAGGGCAGGTCAGGACAGATATTCATTTAAAATGTGTTACAATATAACATTTTTAGTTTTACTCCTTGACATTTCATTCGATGCTTTTAAAGAAATTATTATTACTTTTTGTTTGCGTAAACACGGTAAGTTAATATTACATCAGGTTGAATTAACGGCTTAAGTTTGACCTTTGCTGAGAAAGATATACAGAGTATCTTATAGGTATTTTTTTATGGAAAAAGTCAAGACAAACGAACGTCCGGGTCACCTGATGGTAAGTTATCACCGCCGCCCACGACTCCGTGCAACACCAGAGGAGCTACAGGAGCATTGCATATAGAAGATAGGTTTGGGCGACCGGAGTAAACAGCGTCCACTGTGCTATCATCTGCATAGCAATGAATATTTATAGGATTCTTCTGTAACATGTGATTGATATGCAGAATAAACAGTTGATGCGTGCTATCGTACCTTCGCTCACAGTTTCTTCTGCCTACCCTGCTGTGTGCGGGATACAGCGTGAAGCTGAATTAATTTTTAATTTTTACCTCCACGCGATCTCGAGATAAATAGTCTTGACAGACGGACAACAATGCGATCCTGTATATATATATATTTCCGTTTTATTTGAGATACGACACCCTTAAAACACACCATGAATATGTAAAAAGATTTTATCAGTTTCCGATTTAAAAAAAACTAAGCTTCTGAGCCAGAGGTTATCGTAATCTCGATAAAGGTTATTTATGTAGGCTCCACTTCAAATTTAACTAACGATAAAATAATCGACATAAGATTGCGTTTTACATGCTACAAATATATTAATCTTATTCATTTTCTTCGTTTCAAATTTATAAAGCTAAAACATTTATAGTAGTTTTCACTCCGATTTTTGCTCATTTACATAAAACAATGTTTTATATTGTAGTATTAGGTATGCGTCAATTTTTACAGAATGTCTTTAGAAAGGACGAAAATTATGAAATAGACTTAAGCTTAAAAGTTACAATTAATTTCTCACACTAAACTTTATATGTAAAAAACACTGCAAAAAAAATTTATACTTTATACAAATACATGAATAAACATGGAAATCATTTATTTAGCCCACATGCATCCAACTGACAACAAGAAAAGAGAGAGTAAAAAGGGTGGTGGCGTCGCGTCGGCGCCCGAGCCCGAGACCGTCATGCCTAGCTAATTATATTAGTAGCGGATATGTTATAGTCATATTGGTGAATTGACGATTTTTGATAGTATCGGAAATTTTCATTTTATGATATGAGTATACTAATAGAAAAATAGAGAATTAAAATAGAAAGAAATTATAATTGATTCCCTCGAGTGGGAATCGAACCCAAAACAATCGCGTTACAGTCACACACTTGTGCCCCTGCCCACAATGGTCTCGAGAATTTAAATTAATTTTCAAAACAGTAAAAACCATTTGAAAATCAAAGTGTTTTTGAAGAACCTTTTTGTCACTCCTGATAATTTACTTAATTAGGCTGTAGCAGATTTACACTTTAAGTTGACGATATATAAAATAGTTAGGTAATTCAAATTTATTTC